>JANSJX010001043.1:0-13004 GCA_026168455.1 Theocolax elegans
AATACGAAATATGGCACATATAACCAGAAATAACAACGAACCTTGCACATAAAAAATTCGTCATCTGTAAGAAATTACGAACTTAACTATATCCAGAAATATTAAGTTGACTTAAGGTGTTCCATCATGTAATATATCTACTTGTTGTTATATGTGCCATATTTTGTGTCAATTGTTTCATTGTTCTGTGATTTTAATTATAAATCAAGGAGCAATACAACAAACAAAACAAGGTGGGTTTTCAATAAAAACCAATGTAGGGTTATCGAATGATCAGGTACGTAATTTTAATTAACAATGAATTCGATGTGAGGTTTCGTATGATATAGCACGTGATATTTGTGTAAATAATTAAGTTCGTAATTCACCACATTTATAATAAAAAGTCATCTTTCGTAAAGTAAGACAGGTATCACGCATTTATGAACGATTCTTGCAGTACAGTACTGGTCCTACGCGTGACATCTGTTTTTTATGAAAAAGACGCTACTTTCACCACGTGCGTCGGAAATTTTCAACTATATTTCCAACCCCATCCTTGCAAGAAAATTTATATACACCTTTCTTTGACGAAAACTAAAAGTAATTTCCTTTAGTCATAGTTCCTTCACGGTCGAGTTAAGATCGTCGTATTTACCTTTATTCAAAACTATTTTATATAGTGTATATCGTGTATAGATATTATTTGTCTATAATACGAAAATTTGCGCGTGTGTGTGTTAGTTCAATTAGTAGTATACTGTGTATTTCAGAATAAATATATATAAATTACAATGGAAAGTGCAAATTATATAGACAACTTGCTTGAGGATCTATTCAATCAATGCGACACGCCTACGGTTCAACGCCCCGGTGCGCTACCATTGTTACCTGAGGATGAGGAGCAAAACATAAGTGGATGTGATTTTAATTTTGAAACTTTAAATACAGACATTTTATACGATTATACCTCCGACGAGGTAGAAGAGTATATGACAATATTTTAAAAAAATTATGTGAATGTGACAATGGCTTCGCCACAACGGTTCAACAAAGTGTAAATAACTCGGACAGTAATAAAGAAAACGATTCATCCTTGGAAAATAAAAAGATAACACCCAAAAAATCAAAGAGGAGCACACTTTTTATTAATCAAAATACGGCGACTTTAAGTGCTTACGAAAAAAAATATCTCTGCAGCATTAGCCCGGGATATTGCGACCTGTATGACACAGCTTGACAGATGCATCAATGATTCGCATAAACCCGCGATCTTTTTGCACAAATATTTTGAATGGGCAACGCTTATATTAAAGGGAAATAACCAAATTTTGTCCAAGGCGGATTTTAGTATGAATATGAACGAATTTTTTTATAATATCAGAATAATACATGAGCCACATAAAAAATTTCGATCAAAAAATACTCCAACAAAACAAGAGGCGTTTAAACTCTTATACGAACTAACAAAGCTACAGGGTTTGTTAAATGGATAGTAAGTACTCATCATTAATTTATTATTATAAAAACAATTATAGATAATAATACGTTGAAATTTCTAGTGTTCATTCTGAAGAGGGGGATGAATTTAAAAGCGTTTGCTTATTTTTATATTACTTATTTCATCACCAACGATAATATCAGAAGTCGAGGACGAATTCAATCAAACTGAATTAGGTAAAACTGGTTCTGGTTGCGCTAGTCAGATATCGTTCACTTTCTAAAACATCGATGGGGATGGTGAACGTAAGTATAAGATTATCTATAAGTTTTGTGTTGAATTAGGGTTTATTACTGTTTGATCATTAAGCAATCGTTAATAGTAAGTACCCAGATAGCATGTCAGATTGTAGGCAATATGTACTGGAATGTTGTCGCATTGCTACATATGACATTATACATTGTCGGAATATTGTAACAATGTTCTAATAATATTAAATGTCCTAGGTTTTGAGTATAGTGCAATATTGAATGGTACAGTATTACAGCATTATTCAATAGTTTCAAAATATCAAAGGCGAATACTGGTTAAATATTGTAGTAAAATACCACAAACAGTAGTAGAATATTGCAATAATATTAAAAAAGGCACAGAATAGTGCATTTTCCCAATTTTGTAGCAGTGCTAATCGTAATATTGAATACAATATTAGTTGTATTATTGAACTTTATTGTAAACACGTTGGTGCAATGTGAGAGCAATATTGTAATTGAATATTACAACAATATTGATGCAAAATAGCATAAATAGTTCAAAAAGTTACTAAAAAATATTACTACAGCATTTTAAGAATGTGGACGGCTGATTTACACAATCTTAATTTGGTCTTTTTATTTAAATTTTTAATTTTGGATTCAACAATATTATTTAACATATATACATATCTCTCTATATATATAAAAGATTCTGCTGCCGTCGCCGCCGCCGCCGCTGTGTATAAGAATTTTTGGGGTATATACATGAATTGGAAGGTCCTGTATATCTATATACATATATAATGGGTTAATATACAGGGTGTTCTTTTAATGATTCCGTTCCTTCGGCATACATACAGAGCAGGAGATTCTAAGCAACTTTTTCCTTTAGCAAATTTTGATTTGATGCATAATTAATAAGATAACTAGCTACCATTCCTCGGTCGCGAACGCTCCCTCGGTCGAATAAAATTAATTAATCTCTCGGTAGAATATATCCTGAATTAATGCGATTATCATTATGAAATTATAACTATTTATGTACAGTAACGATATATCTATGACAATAATGGTGAATGTATTATTTATTAATAATTAAGGGTTAAATAAAATAAATCAGACGTATTAGAATAAAATAATATTTAATTATTCATAAATTAAAGAAATATTTATATATATATATATATATTTTATTTATTTATTTTTTTTTATTTTAGAAGTTTCACGGACTTATTAGTCCTATTACATAAAGAATTATAAAAAAAATAAATGACGCTGAGAAGTAAAATTAAAAAATAATTAACAAATTAAAATTATATGTTACATGTGACAATATTTCTTACACATGATTTTAAATCTCCCTATGGAGTTACAAACACGAATATTTAATGGAGTTAAATTCCATAAACGACGTAGTCTAGGTACAGTTGAATAAAAGGTATAATTACTTAATGACGATATTTCAGAGAGATGTCTTGGATTCCTTAAATTATAATCGACTAATCTATTCGCAAACAAGGTTACTATGCATTCACAACTAATAAAATTATTTAACACTTTGTAAACAAAATATAAATCATAAAATTTACGCAGATAAACGAGATCAAATAACTTAAACTTAACAAGTAATTTACTATAATCATGATCAAAGAAACTCATTGGAGTATGACACTTAAACGCAAGATATCGTAAAAATTTGTGTTGCACAGATTCCAGTCTACTGATTTGATATCCTTTATAAGGATTCCAAATCACCGATCCATATGAACAAATGGGTAGAACTAGGGTCTTAAACAATATAATAATCGAGTTAATATTTACAAAATCTACCGTACTACGCCGAATAAAGCCTACAGTCCTAGAAGCTTTATTTACAATATAATTTATATGTGAATTAAAATTAAGATGGTTATCCAAGATGATACCAAGATCTAACACCTCAAAAACTCTATTTATAGATCTATTATCACACAAATAATCATACAACAATAAATCATTACCTCTGTGGAAGCTAATAATATTTGTTTTACAAGCATTTATATTCAATCCATTATCTTTCGCCCAAGCAATCAAATTATTAAAGTCACATTGTAGTTTGGATGCCAACATAGGGTTGGTTACATTGTAAAATAATTTAACATCATCGGCATAAATTAATATGTTAACAAATTTAATGCTGTCAGGTAGATCATTAATATAAATTATAAAGAGAAGAGGGCCAAGATGCGAACCCTGAGGTACACCAGACTTTATTCTCACGAACCCAGATGACTCATTATTTAATCTAACTGCCTGTTCTCTATTTTTTAAATAAGACGTAAGCCAATTAAAAATAACACCCCTTAAACCGAAGTTCCAGACCTTTTGTAACATCCTATCGTGGTTTACCGAATCAAAGGCTTTGGAAAAATCTATATATATAGAATCCATCTGAGATTTAACATTAAAAACTTCATTTATGTAGTTGCAAAATATCAATAGGTTAGAAATTGTTGATCTACTCTTAACAAATCCATGTTGGTAAATAGATATTTTAGAAAAGATAAAATCAGAGATTTTAGAGGCAATAAGCGCATCAAATATTTTTGACAACGAAGATAGAATAGAAATTGGCCTGTAGTTAGTTATGCAACCTTTATCGCCTTTCTTAAATATTGGTTGAACGAAAGCCTTCTTCCATAGAGTAGGAAAACAACCCGTTTTAATAGAAGCAGAAAAAAGATTCATAACTGGGGTTCTCAATTGAGGCCAGCATCGTTTAATAAAATACGGAGGGATACCGTCAGGACCACAACTACCATCATCCTTAATGGAGAAAATTATTTTATCTAATTCAGTTTCGTTAATTTGTACACTATCAATGCATTCATTTTCTTGGTGCATTAAAATGTCTGTTAAACTCGAGTCATTGAAGACTGATGAGAAATGTTCAGAGAAAGCATTAACAATACACGAATTTGTTTCAAATTTCTTATCACCTGAGTACATAGTTTTTGGCATAGAGTTTTCATTGTTTAGCTTATTTATAAACGACCAGAAGTTTTTTATATTACGCGTAACATTATTTTCGACGGAGACGATGTAATCCCTATAAAGTTTACGGGATAAACGCAAGCATTCTGCTCTTTTCTTTTTGAATAAAACAAATAACGACGAGTCTCCTGTACGCTTCCATATCGCATGAATTGATTTTTTTATTTTAATCATATTTTTTAAATCTATATTATACCAGGATGGATAAGAGGATGAAAAACATTTTTTTAACGGAACTAGGTCATTAATAGCACTATTTAAAACCGAGTAAAATTTATCTATCTTAAAATTTATATCACAGTCGATATCGATATTGCAAAAACTCCAGTCCTCCTCGGATAACAACCTCAATATATCATCATAATTCGCATTTTTAAAATCACGTCTAAGGTTCGATTCACTATCGACACAAAAATCATTAAGACTGGGCGCCATTATATCAAAAAAAGCACCAACATGATGATCATCACACTTTAAAATTTCTTCATCACTACAATTATACTTCAACAAACTGGAGTCAGCAAAAAGTAAGTCCAATGTATAGTCCTTTTTGGGATGCACCGGAAATAGTTGCTGTAAGTTTAAGTTCGCGTACATTGAGGACAACAAAGCACATTGTTGCAACTTATCAGGCGATACATAGGTTAATCTTGAAAAACCCGAATGTCCATCAGACCAATTAACATTTGGTAAATTAAAATCACCACAAATAATAAATTTATGTGAACTAAATTCAATGTTCAGAGATTCAACCATATTAACAAACTGTTCATATTTCTCACTTGAGGACGATGGAGGCAAATACACAGCACACAGCATAATATTAAAATTGGCAAAATTTATATTAATAAATAATGCCTCTAAGTCACTCACAAACCGAACTTGAGATGCTCCAATTCGAGAGTCAATTGCAATTAGAACTCCCCCACCACGTTTAGCGGAATTTGCACAATCATTTCTATCCCGACGATAAATACTATATCCCATCAGGCCCAGTTCAGAAGACCTAGTATCAGACGTGAGCCATGTTTCAGTAAAAATGATAATTTTGGTGTATTTAAAGTATTATAAATATTTGTTCTTAAAAATGATAATTTATTATTAATCGATCGTACATTTTGATAATATAAAGAGATATTAAAATTCGTTATTCGTTTTTTGAATGGATGGATGTTGAGTTGGCATTGACAATGGTTGGAATACCTTTAAAATACTTGATAAAGCGCTTATCCGATGGATGTGACTTATTGTGATCTTCCACTTGTTTTTTGAGAAAAACGAAATGATCTCGTTGGGATTTAGTTTTATCTGAAGTAATGATCCAACTCACAGGTAGATGCTTTTTAAGAGATAATACCTTTAATGCATCGGATGATGAAGAGAACTTAATAACTAATGGTCGCTTCCTGTCTCCCGTCCTCTTACCCAATCTTTGAATACTTATATAGTCTATGTCAATATGCTCGATCTTTGAAATGAACGTCTTAATATAAATTAAATCATTTACAGATTCATTACCAAGCATATGTGGACCTTCCGGTAAATTAAATAAAATCAAGTTATTTGCTTTTACAATTCTTTCTTGTACCTCGTTAGCTAATGATGACATATCCATAGAGATCTTATTTACAGATGTTTCGAGGCTAATAATTCTGCTTTCTTGTATGTCAACTTTATTTGAAATGAGCGAGAGGTCATTAACCTTGGACTCGATGGTAAACAAACGAGTATCCACGCAATCAATCTTTACGTCGATCTCGCTAATTCTAGTATTTTGGTTATCCAATTTATTACTAATTTTGTTCCATAGTTCATTAATAGACATATTATCCTTATTGTTTTTACTTGATTGAGATGCACTCCCTTTGATGGTCTTAGATGAATGCTGACTCGTGCTATCTTTATCTTTATTTCCCTTTGTAGGATGTTGATTGGTATAATATGCACCATTACCACAACACTTAGAAAAACTACCATCTTCAGAAGCACCTGCTCGCGTGGAGCAAGATTGGTGGAAATATGCTCCACACGATGAACACTGAGCGGCCTTTTCAACATTAATGTCTAAATTTTTATTTGGGCATAAGAAGCACCTTGCACTCGCCATTATCAGTGTTAGAGGTTATAAACAACGTGTCTAACGGAAATTAGTCAATTTAGAGAATATAAACTGAAATATATGGATGAATTCTTATATTTAATATCTATTAACCTTAACGCAGGCAAAACAACTGTTTCTAATAAATTAAATCACGTAAAAAATAGTAAAACGCGGAAAAGTAACGGAAAAAGGAGAAAAACACTTCTATCCTTCTCAGCGCCACCTATCGATTTTGATATATGTATATTTGTACATTATATTTTAATTCCTTAATTTCTATCAACGAATATAGTTTTATGAATACCTTTTAATTTCATTTATTTCACAATCATCATATTTCATGATTGGCATACTAATTATTGATAATTTTTTCTCATTTTTAAATTCGTTCACTTTAGCTCCTCTTAGAGCCATAATCCACATTATATTAAAATTTTATACTGTCAAAATGACGATTAAGGATAAATTATGTTATATTTTTTAAATAGTTTGTAAAAATTAATATTTTTTAATTCAATATGATCGCGGCACTCAAAGGAATAATTAGACATAGTGTTTGACTTTTTTATAGGTATTTAATAAATTTTTTAATGGTTTTAACGGGGTGCCATAGTCAATATTTATCCTCCCTACCTTATCGGCAATCGTGATTATCAGTAATAAATTAGTAAATAAAACAGTATGTGAAAAAATAAGAGAAGAGACGCCTTCGTTTATTAATAATCTAACTGTGTGCTGAATTTCAGATTAAAATTATATTGCGTTTTTGAGAAAAGTCTTACCAAATATGTGAACCTAACCTCAACGAGGTAGGAAGATTTGATGTTTTTGGTAAGATTCTTCTCGAAAACGCAATAATATTTTAATCTAAAACTAGCCAAAAACGCTCGCTTCGCTCGCGATTAAAACAAGGTTTGGGACACAATATTGAAAAAAATACAATATCGAAAGAAAATGTAATAGAAGAATCTCAAAATTATAAAGAAGAATTAAAAACAAAGATACTGTAAAAATAAGTATTGACAGAAAACAAAAACAAGAAATAGTCAACAAAAATTATATTGAAGACAAAAATATTAATATATTAAAACATGGTATTAAATAAAAAATATCCAGGAAATCCCGTAATTAGTGGAGTCTTTCTGAAATATTTCAGCAATTCCCAAAATTTCTAGGAAATCCCGTAACTTGTAGCGTCATCCCGAAATACCTCATAAATTCCCGAAATATCCTGGAAATTCCACAATTAGTGGAGACATTTCGAAATACCTCAGAAATTCCCGAAATAACCAGAAAATCCCTTAATTTGTAGAGTTATCCAAAAATACCACATAAATTCCCGAAATATCCAGGAAATACCATAATTAGTGGAGTTTTTTTTTAAATATTTCAGTAATTCCCGAAATATCCAGGAAATTCCACAATTAGTAGAGACATTTCGAAATACCTCAGAAATTCCCGAAATATCCAGGAAATACCATAATTAGTGGAGTCTTGCTGAAATATTTCAGAAATTCCCGAAATATCCAGGAAATTCCGTATTTAGAATACTCATCCCGAATTTCCTCAGAAATTCCCGAAATATCCAGGAAATCCCGTAATTAGTAGCGTCATCCCGAAATAAATCGGAAATTTCTGAAATATTCAGGAAATACCACAATTAGTGGATACGTTTCGAAATACCTCAGAAATTCCCGAAATATCCAGGAAATCCCTTAATTTGTAGAGTTATCCAGAAATTCCTCAGAATTTCCCCAAATATCCAGGAAATCACGTAATTAGTGGAGTCTCTCTGAAATATTTCAGAAAATCCCGAAATATACAGGAAATTCCGTAATTAGTAGTCATCCCGAATTTTTCCAGAAATTCCCGAAACATCCAGAAATTCCCGTAATTAGTAGCGTCATCCCAAAATACCTCAGGAATTCCCGAAAGATCGAGGAAATCCCATAATTGGTAGAGTCATCACGAATTTCCTCAGACATTTCCGAAATATCCAGGAAATACCACAATTAGTGGAAACATTTCGAAATACCTCAGAAATTCCCGAAATATCCAGGAAATCCCTTAATTTGTAGAGTTATCCAGAAATTCCTTAGAAATGCCCGAAATATCCAGGAAATCCCGTAATTAGTAGAGTCTTCTGACTAAAACTAGTCTTCTAGTAATTTACGTATTTCTGATAAAAGCCTTAATAAGAATTCCGAAAATGTAACTGTAGTGGATAATAACCAACCAGTCGTATTAAAATGAGAAAGAAAACGGCCATTATATCTACAAGATTAAGTTAAAACATTCATTTTTTTTAATTTCTAAGTTTGGGGGCTAAACTTTGCTTAGCATGGCCGCATTTGAAGATTTAGCGCAAGTGCAATACATTGATTCAGTCTGAAGTAATTTTAAATCAAAACAACGAAGGCGAATGAGACAGTTAATAGTATGAAAAAAAATGTTGTAGCCTTACCTTATCATTTTGAATCAGCATGTTTGAAAATGCCTGTAACATTAAAAACAATTTTTATTCCAAGAGCGTAATTTGCACGTAATTATTTATAAACTTGCAGAGTAAAGTAGGCATTTATTCCCGGAGTCGATGTATAATGCCCGAACTTTAGCGAGGAATAAATGGCCTTTACTCCCGAGGTGCATATAAAGTTTTTCACTCTGATATATAATTCTGATTACATTTTTATATAGTTATATTCATTTTCATATAATTGCACACGATATTTTCGTATAATCTTACAGAGTAATATACGCTTTTTTAGGCGATTTAAATTTTGATTTTCCTTGGTGATTTTACAAGCGCAAATCCATATTAAAATTTTATATAATTTAATTTTTCACAAAAAAACTGAATTAAAAAAATGATCACATCGGGAATCCAACCCACGATCGTTATATCCGGAGTTTTATATTTTACCACCGAGCCTTACCGCTATTGTGGTTTCAGTTGTTGGTTCGGATATAACCAACACTTGCATCGAATTATAGAGAATTTATAATCGACTAAAAATAAAGTATCAATCAACTAAAATATTAATCTAAAGTTAATAATCTAGGAGAGTACGAACGAGATACATTTTGCTTCTCTCTACACGATTTACGTCCAAAATAACTATTGAATTTAGATTATAACTACGTACTGTACAGAGGTGAATGAATAAATAAAATAATTAAATGAATAATTATACTATAATTCGCTTTTATAACATGAAATCTTAGACTTACAGGACTGAGCTGCAGCGCTACTTCATTTACTGTCAGATGGTCTCTAGCCTAGAACATTCAAAATATTTTCTATTTAAACAGAATCGTTTACAAAATTTAGTAGTTTTATAATAACCACAATAAAATAAAATCTAAAGTACAGAACAATTGTCAGATTCAGATCTATAAAATATCTTGGCTGGTACTTTACCACCGAGCCATATCGCGATTGGGTTTCGGATATATCCAACACTTGCATCGAATTATAGAGAATTTATAATCGACTAAAAATAAAGTATCAATCAAATAAAATATTAATCTAAAGTTAATTTAAGAGAGTACGAACGAGATACATGTTGTATCTCTATAGGATGTACGTCCAAAACAACTATTGTTTTTAGATTATTGCTACGTATTTTACAGAGGCGAATGAATAAATAAAATAAGTAAATGAATAATGTTACTATAATTCGCTTTTATACCGGGTATTTAAAAAGTATGGGACCCCCCTTCCCACCCAGGGACGCTACTTTTTCAAAAGACCAAGGTCATACCTTAAGTAATTTTCAACGGGGAATTCACTGATGACCTTTACGTGACCTTGGGACTGACTATCAAGGTCATTTCGAGGCAAACTTGTTTTAAATAGGAAATCCTATTTTTGACACCGCCAATCGAAAGAACATAAAATTTTAGGCATAGGATGGTTCATCTGATAACACGTAGCCTCGATGCACATTTCGCGGGCCGGATGTGTCATACAGTATTCGTTTGAATGTATTTATCCCTTACTATAATTTCCATGGGTCTAGCATACAAAACGGGCCAAATTATTCAGTCCAGACCAATAAAGTGAAAATACTGGATTTTGACGATCCTTACATCACGTAGCCTCGATGCGCATTTCTCGAGCCGGATGTGTTATACAGTATTCATTTGATTGTTTTTAACCCAAAATATAAATTTCCATGGGTCTAGCATACTATGCAGACCAAATTAGTCAGTCCAGACCAATAACGTGGAAAGACCGGATTATGGCGACCCTGATGGCACGTAGCCTCGATGCGCATTTCGCGAGCCGGATGTATTATACAGTATTTGTTTGAATGTATTTATCCCTTAATATAAATTTCCATGGGTCTAGCATACTAAACGGGCCAAATTAGTCAGTCCAGACCAATAACGTGGAAAGACCGGATTATGGCGACCCTGACAGCACGGAGCCTCGATGCACATTTTGCGGGCCGGATGAGTCATACAGTATTCGTTTGAATGTATTTATCCCTTACTATAATTTCCATTGGTCTAGCATACAAAACGGGCTAAATTAGTCAGTCCAGACCAATAAAGTGTAAATACTGGATTTTGACGATCCTGACAGCACGTAGCCTCGATTCGCATTTCGCGAGCCGAATGTGTTATTAAAAATATAGTAGCCTCGATTAAGTTTTGGAGGAAAAAATTCATAAAAAATTTATTATTAAAAAATTTCTCACTCGATAGCTATTGGAGTAAATATAAATAAAACATTTATTTTGGTTTGAAATAATGTAAAAATGCTTACAAGATCTTTTTGCTTGAATAATAACAGAAATAAGTAAGGTGGCATACATTATAAAATTCTGGTATCGACAATTGGTGTGAAAAATCAACTTTTTTATTTAAGCACCTAGACAAATAAAAAAAATACGGGGTTAATGTGCACAATAATTGTAACAAAAAAGGTATTCTTAATTTTTTTGTAGACACAATAGTTTTTGGAGGAAAAATTCGCTTTTTGAAATACTTTATGCAAAACTACAGAAACAGAAACATTAGATAATCACAAAATGAATTTTTTTAACGAATTTTTAATCGATACAAACAGTTACCTTCAAACATCCGGACTGATGGGGCGTTCTAGTGCGATTCTCTCCCTCTCTCTCGCACTCGTGTACTCTGCCTACCGCTCGGACCTCTCTCTCGCACTCGCACGCTGCACCGACGCCGCATCGGGTCCGATGGGCTGTTATAGTGCGATTATCTCCTTCTCTCTCGCACTCACGTACTCTGCCTACCACTCGGACCTCTCTCTCGCACTTAATAGAAGGTACCTATGTTAATATGATTTATGTTCGAAACCTATTCTGCATTTCATCTTTTTCCTTCTTGCCTGCCTACCTATAGTCACGCGGTAACCGTGTAAGCCGTGCAACTCGATTCATCACCGGACATATGTTTGATAGTTCATAATAACCCTTCACACCTTTGCTTTTCAACTTACTTACGTTATTTTTGCGATCATCTTACCGCAACCAACGGGGTTTTTTAAAAAAAAATTTTGTCTACTGTCGTTATTAATATTTTTTCAATATTATTGTTTTATCCGCGAACTACTTATGAAAAGATTACTTTGTATACATATATATTCATCCATCATTCCACATTATATCGTTAATATAAATTGCAAAATATTTTTAAGATTATTTATTGAAAATGTAATATGAGTAAATATTAGACGGTTACCTATAAACTATATGTGAATTTGTTGCTAATTTGTTCCGTCGGAATTAATTGGTTGCTCTATTAAGTGGCGGTGCTAGCTTAATAGACGTATAATGTTTGGTAAACGAAACTTGATGGTAATCTGATGATATCTATGTTAAAAAAATAAACATTCTCTTAAAATTATTCACTAGTAAGGTTAATTACTGTTTTAATGTATAATTAAAATAACACTTAGTTGATCTACATTATTTTTCATAAATAAATTACACTAAAAATAGAATTTTAAGTTTAAACCACTTTAACATTTACCATTACTTTGAGTAGAAAGTCGCGGAAGAACCACTTTAAATTAAACATTATACGTTTCATTATAAAGTAGATTATTTTGGGTTATTAATTATAAAACAAAAATTATTAAAATATAATAACGCATCAATCTCTTGAATATATTTTAAAAATTATTCACCAAAGCTGTGAATTAAATATAGAACTTCAAGTA
>JANSJX010001044.1:0-13002 GCA_026168455.1 Theocolax elegans
AAAAGCATTTATATGTATGAAAATACACATCATACCAGCCATAACGTCAATTTTTCTATATTTCTAAATTCGTTCCCCGGACGGGTAGATCAAATTCAAAGGCATTATTAAGCGTAAACACACACATATAAACGGCCAAAACGTCGATTTTTTCAATATTTTCAGTTTCGTTCTCCGGCCGGGTTGACAAATTTTAAATGCATTTATATGTGTGAAAATACACATCAAACCGGCCAAAACGTCAATTTTTCAATATTTTTAATTTCGTTCCCCGGCCGGGTAGATCAAATTCAAATGCAGTATTAAGCGTAAACACACACATATAAACGGCCAAAACGTCAATTTTCAATATTTCAGTTTCGTTCTCCGGCCGGGTTGACAAATATTAAATGCATTTATATGTGTTAAAATACACATCAAACCGGCCAAAACGTCAATTTTTCAATACTTTTTATTTCGTTCCCCGGCCGCGATGATCAAATTAAAATGCATTTATATGTGTGAAAATACGCATCAAAACAGCCATAACGTCAAATTTCAATATTTTTAATTTCGTTCCATGCCCGGGTAGATCAAATTCAAATGTATTTTTATGCGTAAACACACACATAAACCCGGCCAATACGTCGATTTTTTCAATATTTTCAGTTTCGTTCTCCGGCCGGGTTGACAAATTTTAAATGCATTTATATGTGTGAAAATACACATCAAACCAGCCATAACGTCAATTTTTCAATATTTTTAATTTCGTTCCCGACGGGTAGATCAAATTCAAATGCATTATTAAGCGTAAACAGACACATATAAACGGCCAAAACGTCAATTTTTCAATATTTTCAGTTTCGTTCCCCGACAGCGTTGACCAATTTTAAATGCATTTATATGGGTGAAAATACACATCAAACCGGCCAAAACGTCAATTTTTCAATATTTTTAATTTCGTTCCCCGGCCGGGTAGATCAAATTCAAATGCAGTATTAAGCGTAAACACACACATATAAACGGCCAAAACGTCAATTTTTCAATATTTTCAATTTCGTTCCCCGGCCGCGTTGACCAATTTTAAATGCATTTATATGTGTGAAAATACACATCAAACCAGCATATCGTCAATTTTTCAATATTTTTAATTTCGCCCCCCCCGGGTAGATCAAATTCAAATGCATTATTAAGCGTAAACACACACATATAAACGGCCAAAACGTCCATTTTTCAATATTTTCAGTTTCGTTCCCCGGCCGCGTCGACAAGTTTTAAATACATTTATATGTGAAAATACACATAAAACCGGCCAAAACGTCAATTTTTCAATATTTTAATTTCGTTCCATGGCCGGGTTGATCAAATTCAAATGTATTTTATGCGTAAACACACACATAAAACCGGCCAACACTTCGATTTTTTCAATATTTTCAGTTTCGTTCTTCGGCCGGGTTGACCAATTTTAAATGCATTATATGTGTGAAAATACACATCAAACCGGCCAAAACGTCAATTTTCAATATTTTTATTCGCTCCCCGGCCGGGTAGATCAAATTCAAATGCATTATTAAGCGTAAACACACACATAAAACCGGCCAATACGTCGATTTTTTCAATATTTTCAGATTCGTTCTCCGGCCGGGTTGACAAATTTTAAATGCATTTATATGTGTGAAAATACACATCAAACCGGCCAAAACGTCGATTTTTCAATATTTTTAATTTCGTTCCCCAGCCGCGATGATCAAATTGAAATGAATTTATATGTGTGAAAATACACATCAAACCGGCCAAAACGTCAATTTTTCAATATTTTTAATTTCGCCCCCCGGCCGGGTAGATCAAATACAAATGCATTATTAAGCGTAAACACACACATATAAACGGCCAAAACGTCCACTTTTCAATATTTTCAGTTTCGTTCCCTGGCCGCGTTGACCAATTTTAAATGCATATTTATATGTGTGAAAATACAAATCAAACCAGCCATAACGTCAATTTTTCAATATTTTTAATTTCGTTCCATGGCCGGGTAGATCAAATTCAAATGTATTATTAAGCGTAAACAGACACATATAAACGGCCAAAACGTCAATTTTTCAATATTTTCAGTTTCGTTCCCCGACAGCGTTGACCAATTTTAAAAGCATTTATATGTATGAAAATACACATCAAAACAGCCATAACGTCAAATTTCAATATTTTTAATTTCGTTCCATGCCCGGGTAGAACAAATTCAAATGTATTTTTATGCGTAAACACACACATAAAACCGGCCAATACGTCCGATTTTTTCAATATTTCAGTTTCGTTCTCCGGCCGGGTTGACAAATTTTAACTGCATTTATATGTGTGAAATACACATCAAACCGGCCAAACGTCGATTTTCAATATTTTTAATTTCGTTCCCCGCCGCGATGATCAAATTGAAATGCATTATATGTGTGAAAATACACATCAAACCGGCCAAAACGTCCAATTTTTCAATATTTTTAATTTCGCCCCCCGGCCGGGTAGATCAAATTCAAATGCATTATTAAGCGTAAACACACACATATAAACGGCCCAAAACGTCCATTTTTCAATATTTTCAGTTTCGTTCCCCGGCCGCGTTGACCAATTTTAAATGCATTTATATGTGTGAAAATACACATCAAACCAGCCATAACGTTAATTTTTAATATTTTTAATTTCGTTCCATGGCCGGGTAGATCAAATTCAAATGTATTTTTATGCGTAAACACACATATAAAACCGGCCAATACGTCGATTTTTTCAATATTTTCAGTTTCGTTCTCCGGCCGGGTTGACAAATTTTAAATGCATTTATATGTGTGAAAATACACATCAAACCGGCCAAAACGTCGATTTTTGAATATTTTTAATTTCGTTCCCCGGCCGCGATGATCAAATTGAAATGCATTTATATGTGTGAAAATACACATCAAACCGGCCAAAACGTCAATTTTTCAATATTTTTAATTTCGCCCCCCGGCCGGGTAGATCAAATTCAAATGCATTATTAAGCGTAAACACACACATATAAACGGCCAAAACGTCCATTTTTCAATATTTTCAGTTTCGTTCCCCGACAGCGTTGACCAATTTTAAAAGCATTTATATGTATGAAATACACATCAAACCAGCCATAACGTCAATTTTTCTATATTTTAATTTCGTTCCCCGGCCGGGTAGATCAAATTCAAATGCAGTATTAAGCGTAACACACACATACAAACGGCCAAAACGTCAATTTTTCAATATTTTCAGTTTCGTTCCCCGGCCGCGTTGACCAATTTTAAATGCATTTATATGGGTGAAAATACACATCAAACCGGCCAAACGTCAATTTTCAATATTTTTAATTTCGTTCCCCGGCCGGGTAGATCAATTCAAATGCAGTATTAAGCGTAAACACACACATACAAACGGCCAAACGTCAATTTTCAATATTTTCAGTTCGTTCCCCGCCGCGTTGACCAATTTTAAATGCATTTATATGTGTGAAAATACACATCAAACCAGCCATATCGTCAATTTTTCAATATTTTTAATTTCGTTCCATGCCCGGGTAGATCAAATTCAAATGTATTTTTATGCGTAACACACACATAAAACCGGCCGATACGTCGATTTTTTCAATATTTTCAGTTTCGTTCTCCGGCCGGGTTGACAAATTTTAAATGCATTTATATGTGTGAAATACACATCAAACCGGCCAAAACGTCGATTTTTCAATATTTTTAATTTCGTTCCCCGGCCGCGATGATCAAATTGAAATGCATTTATATGTGTAAAATACACTTCAAACCGGCCAAAACGGCGATTTTTCAATATTTTTAATTTCGTTCCCCGGCCGCGATGATCAAATTGAAATGGCATTATATGTGTGAAAATACACATCAAACCGCCAAAAACGTCAATTTTTCAATATTTTTAATTTCGTTCCCCGGCCGCGATGATCAAATTAAATGCATTTATATGTGTGAAAATACACTTCAAACCGGCCAAAACGTCGAATTTTTCAATATTTTTAATTTCGTTCCCCGGCCGCGATGATCAAATTGAAATGCATTTATATGTGTGAAAATGCAAATCAAACCAGCCATAACGTCAAATTTTCAATATTTTTAATTCGTTCTCCCGGGGTAGATCAAATTCAAATGCATTATTAAGCGTAAACAGACACATATAAACGGCCAAACGTCAACTTTTCAATATTTTCAGTTTCGTTCCCCGACAGCGTTGACCAATTTTAAAAAGCATTTATATGTATGAAAATACACCATCAAACCAGCCATAACGTCCATTTTCTATATTTTTAATTTCGTTCCCCGCCGGGTAGATCAAATTCAAATGCAGTATTAAGCGTAAACACACACATACAAACGGCCAAAACGTCAAATTTTCAATATTTTCAGTTTCGTTCCCCGGCCGCGTTGACCAATTTTAAATGCATTTATATGGGTGAAAATACACATCAAACCGGCCAAAACGTCAATTTTTCAATATTTTTAATTTCGTTCCCCGGCCGGGTAGATCAAATTCAAATGCAGTATTAAGCGTAAACACACACATAAAACCGGCCAATACGTCGATTTTTCAATATTTTTAATTTCGTTCCCCGGCCGCGTTGACCAATTTTAAATGCATTTATATGGGTGAAAATACACATCAAACCAGCCATAACGTCAATTTTTCAATATTTTTAATTTCGTTCCCCGACCGGGTAGATCAAATTCAAATGCATTATTAAGCGTAAACAGACACATATAAACGGCCAAAACGTCAACTTTTCAATATTTTCAGTTTCGTTCCCCGACAGCGTTGACCAATTTTAAAAGCATTTATATGTATGAAAATACACATCAAACCAGCCATAACGTCAATTTTTCTATATTTTTAATTTCGTTCCCCGGCCGGGTAGATCAAATTCAAATGCAGTATTAAGCGTAAACACACACATACAAACGGCCAAAACGTCAAATTTTCAATATTTTCAGTTTCGTTCCCCGGCCGCGTTGACCAATTTTAAATGCATTTATATGGGTGAAAATACACATCAAACCGGCCAAAACGTCAATTTTTCAATATTTTTAATTTCGTTCCCCGGCCGGGTAGATCAAATTCAAATGCAGTATTAAGCCTAAACACACACATACAAACGGCCAAAACGTCAATTTTTCAATATTTTCAGTTTCGTTCCCCGGCCGCGTTGACCAATTTTAAATGCATTTATATGGGTGAAAATACACATCAAACCGGCCAAAACGTCAATTTTTCAATATTTTAATTTCGTTCCCCGGCCGGGTAGATCAAATTCAAATGCAGTATTAAGCGTAAACACACACATACAAACGGCCAAAACGTCAATTTTTCAATAATTTCAGTTTCGTTCCCCGGCCGCGTTGACCAATTTTAAATGCATTTATATGTGTGAAAATACACATCAACCAGCCATATCGTCAATTTTTCAATATTTTTAATTTCGTTCCATGGCCGGGTGGATCAAATTCAAATGTATTTTTATGCGTAAACACACATAAAACCGGCCGATACGTCGATTTTTCAATATTTTCAGTTTCGTTCTCCGGCCGGGTTGACAAATTTTAATGCATTTATATGTGTGAAAATACACATCAAACCGGCCAAAACGTCGATTTTTCAATATTTTTAATTTCGTTCCCCGGCCGCGATGATCAAATTGAAATGCATTTATATGTGTGAAAATACACTTCAAACCGGCCAAAACGTCGATTTTTCAATATTTTTAATTTCGTTCCCCGGCCGCGATGATTAAATTTTAAATGCATTATTATGTGTAAAATACACATCAAACCGGCCAAAACGTCGATTTTTCAATATTTTAATTTCGTTCCCCGGCCGCGATGATCAAATTGAAATGCATTTATATGGTGAAAATACACATCAAACCGGCCAAAACGTCAATTTTTCAATATTTTTAATTTCGTTCCCCGGCCGGGTAGATCAAATTCAAATGCAGGTATTAAGCGTAAAACACACACATAAAACCGGCCAATACGTCGATTTTTCAATATTTTTAATTTCGTTCCCCGGCCGCGTTGACCAATTTTAAATGCATTTATATGGGTGAAATACACATCAAACCGGCCAAAACGTCAATTTTCAATATTTTTAATTTCGTTCCCCGGCCGGGTAGATCAAATTCAAATGCAGTATTAAGCGTAAACACACACATACAAACGGCCAAAACGTCAATTTTTCAATAATTTCAGTTTCGTTCCCCGGCCGCGTTGACCATTTTAAATGCATTTATATGTGTGAAAATACACATCAAACCAGCCATATCGTCAATTTTTCAATTTTTTAATTTCGTTCCATGGCCGGGTGGATCAAATTCAAATGTATTTTTATGCGTAAACACACACATAAAACCGGCCGATACGTCAATTTTTCAATATTTTCAGTTTCGTTCCCCGGCCGCGTTGACCAATTTTAAATGCATTTATATGGGTGAAAATACACATCAAACCAGCCATAACGTCAATTTTTCTATATTTTTAATTTCGTTCCCCGGCCGGGTAGATCAAATTCAAATGCAGTATTAAGCGTAAACACACACATACAAACGGCCAAAACGTCAAATTTTCAATATTTTCAGTTTCGTTCCCCGGCCGCGATGATCAAATTGAAATGCATTTATATGTGTGAAAATACACATCAAACCGGCCAAAACGTCAATTTTTCAATATTTTTAATTTCGCCCCCCGGCCGGGTAGATCAAATTCAAATGCATTATTAAGCGTAAACACACACATATAAACGGCCAAAAACGTCCATTTTTCAATATTTCAGTTTCGTTCCCCGACAGCGTTGACCAATTTTAAAAGCATTTATATGTATGAAAATACACATCAAACCAGCCATAACGTCAATTTTTCTATATTTTTAATTTCGTTCCCCGGCCGGGTAGATCAAATAAAATGCATTATTAAGCGTAACACACACATATAAACGGCCAAAACGTCAATTTTTCAATATTTTCAGTTTCGTTCCCCGACCGTTGACCATTTTAAAGCATTTATATGTATGAAAATACACATCATACCAGCCATAACGTCAATTTTTCTATATTTCTAAATTCGTTCCCCGGACGGGTAGATCAAATTCAAGGCATTATTAAGCGTAAACACACACATATAAACGGCCAAAACGTCGATTTTTTCAATATTTTCAGTTTCGTTCTCCGGCCGGGTTGACAATTTTAAATGCATTTAATGTGTGAAAATACACATCAAACCGCCAAAACGTCAATTTTTCAATATTTTTAATTTCGTTCCCCGGCCGGGTAGATCAAATTCAAATGCAGTATTAAGCGTAAACACACACATATAACGGCCAAAACGTCGATTTTTTCAATATTTCAGTTTCGTTCTCCGGCCGGGTTGACAAATTTTAAATGCATTTATATGTGTGAAAATACACATCAAACCGGCCAAAACGTCAATTTTTCAATATTTTTAATTTCGTTCCCGGCCGGGTAGATCAATTCAAATGCAGTATTAAGCGTAAACACAAACATATAAACGGCCAAAACGTCAATTTTTCAATATTTCAGTTTCGTTTCTCGGCCGGGTTGACAAATATTAAATGCATTTATATGTGTTAAAATACACATCAAACCGGCCAAAACGTCAATTTTTCAATACTTTTTATTTCGTTCCCCGGCCGCGATGATCAAATTAAAAGATTATATGTGTGAAAATACGCATCAAAACAGCCATAACGTCAAATTTCAATATTTTAATTTCGTTCCATGCCCGGGTAGATCAAATTCAAATGTATTTTTATGCGTAAACACACACATAAACCCGGCAATACGTCGATTTTTTCAATATTTTCAGTTTCGTTCTCCGGCCGGGTTGACAAATTTTAAATGCATTTATATGTGTGAAAATACACATCAAACCAGCCATAACGTCAATTTTTCATATTTTTAATTTCGTTCCCCGACCGGGTAGATCAAATTCAAATGCATTATTAAGCGTAAACAGACACATATAAACGGCCCAAAACGTCAATTTTCATATTTTCAGTTTCGTTCCCCGACAAGCGTTGACCAATTTTAAATGCATTTATATGGGTGAAAATACACATCAAACCGGCCAAAACGTCAATTTTTCAATATTTTTAATTTCGTTCCCCGGCCGGGTAGATCCAATTCAAATGCAGTATGTAAGCGTAAACACACACATATAAACGGCCAAACGTCAATTTTTCAATATTTTCAATTTCGTTCCCCGGCCGCGTTGACCAATTTTAAATGCATTATATGTGTGAAAATACACATCAAACCAGCCATATCGTCAATTTTTCAATATTTTTAATTTCGCCCCCCGGCCGGGTAGATCAAATTCAAATGCATTATTAAGCGTAAACACACACATATAAACGGCCAAACGTCCATTTTTCAATATTTTCAGTTTCGTTCCCCGGCCGCGTCGACAAGTTTTAAATACATTTATATGTGTGAAAATACACATAAAACCGGCCAAAACGTCAATTTTCAATATTTTTAATTTCGTTCCATGGCCGGGTTGATCAAATTCAAATGTATTTTTTATGCGTAAACACACACATAAAACCGGCCAACACTTCGATTTTTTCAATATTTTCAGTTCGTTCTTCGGCCGGGTTGACCAATTTTAAATGCATTTATATGTGTGAAATACACATCAAACCGGCCAAACCGTCAATTTTTCAATATTTTTTATTTCGCTCCCCCGGCCGGGTAGATCAATTCAATGCATTATTAAGCGTAAACACACACATAAAACCGGCCAATACGTCGATTTTTTCAATATTTTCAGATTCGTTCTCCGGCCGGGTTGACAATTTTAAATGCATTTATATGTGTGAAATACACATCAAACCGGCCAAAACGTCGATTTTTCAATATTTTTAATTTCTGTTCCCCAGGCCGCGATGATCAAATTGGAAATGAATTTATATGTGTGAAAATACACATCAAACCGGCCAAAACGTCAATTTTTCAATATTTTTATTCGCCCCCCGGCCGGTAGATCAAATACAAAATGCATTATTAAGCGTAAACACACACATATAAACGGCCAAAACGTCCACTTTTCAATATTTTCAGTTCGTTCCCTGGCCGCGTTGACCAATTTAAATGCATATTTATATGTGTGAAAATACAAATCCAAACCAGCCATAACGTCCAATTTTCAATATTTTTAATTTCGTTCCATGGCCGGGTAGATCAAATTCAAATGTATTATTAAGCGTAAACAGACACATATAAACGGCCAAAACGTCAATTTTTCAATATTTTCAGTTCGTTCCCCGCAGCGTTGACCAATTTTAAAAGCATTTATATGTATGAAAATACACATCAAAACAGCCATAACGTCAAATTTCAATATTTTTATTTCGTTCCATGCCCGGGTTAGAACAAATTCAAATGTATTTTTATGCGTAAACACACACATAAAACGGCCAATACGTCGATTTTTTCAATATTTTCAGTTTCGTTCTCCGGCCGGGTTGACAAATTTTAAATGCATTTATATGTGTGAAAATACCATCAAACCGGCCAAAACGTCGATTTTCAATATTTTTAATTTCGTTCCCCGGCCGCGATGATCAAATTGAAATGCATTTATATGTGTGGAAAATAACATCAAACCGGCCAAAAACGTCAATTTTTCAATATTTTTAATTTCGCCCCCCGGCCGGGGTAGATCAAATTCAAATGCATTATTAAGCGTAAACACACATATAAACGGCCAAAACGTCCATTTTTCATATTTTCAGTTTCGTTCCCCGGCCGCGTTTGACCAATTTTAAATGCACTTTATATGTGTGAAATACACATCAAACCAGCCATAACGTTAATTTTTAATATTTTAATTTCGTTCCATGCCGGGTAGATCAAATTCAAATGTATTTTTATGCGTAACACACATATAAAACCGGCCAATACGTCGATTTTTTCAATATTTTCAGTTTCGTTCTCCGGCCGGGTTGACAAATTTTAAATGCATTTATATGTGTGAAAATACACATACAAACCGCCAAAACCGGTCGATTTTGAATATTTTTAATTTCGTTCCCCGGCCGCGATGATCAAATTGAAATGCATTTATATGTGTGAAAATACACATCAAACCGGCCAAAACGTCAATTTTTCAATATTTTAATTTCGCCCCCGGCCGGGTAGATCAAATTCAAATGCATTATTAAGCGTAAAACACACATATAAACGCCAAAACGTCCATTTTTCAATATTTTCAGTTTCGTTCCCCGACAAGCGTTGACCAATTTTAAAAGCATTTATATGTATGAAAAATACACATCAAACCAGCCATAACGTCAATTTTTCTATATTTTTAATTTCGTTCCCCGGCCGGGGTAGATCAAATTCAAATGCAGTATTAAGCGTAAACACACACATACAAACGGCCAAAACGTCAATTTTTCAAGATTTTCAGTTTCGTTCCCCGGCCGCGTTGACCAATTTTAATGCATTTATATGGGTGAACAATACACATCAACCGGCCAAAACGTCAATTTTTCAATATATTTTTTAATTTCGTTCCCCGCCGGGTAGATCAAATTCAAATGCATATTAAGCGTAAACACACATACAAACGGCCAAAACGTCAATTTTTTCAATTTTTCAGTTTCGTTCCCCGGCCGCGTTGACCAATTTTAAATGCATTATAGTGTGTGAAAATACACATCAAACCAGCCATATCGTCAATTTTTCAATATTTTTAATTTCGTTCCATGCCCGGGTAGATCAAATTCAAATGTATTTTTATGCGTAAACACACACATAAAACCGGCCGATACGTCGATTTTTCAATATTTTCAGTTTCGTTCTCCGGCCGGGTTGACAAATTTTAAATGCATTTATATGTGTGAAAATACACATCAAACCGGCCAAAACGTCGATTTTTCAATATTTTTAATTTCGTTCCCCGGCCGCGATGATCAAATTGAAATGCATTTATATGTGTGAAAATACATTCAAACCGGCCAAAACGTCGATTTTTTCAATTTTTAATTTCGTTCCCCGGCCGCGATGATCAAATTGAAATGCATTATATGTGAAAAACACATCAAACCGGCCAAACGTCAATTTTTCATATTTTTAATTTCGTTCCCCGGCCGCGATGATCAAATTGAAATGCATTTATATGTGTGAAAATCCACATTCAAACCGGCCAAAACGTCGATTTTTCAATATTTTAATTTCGTTCCCCGGCCGCGATGATCAAATTGAAATGCATTTATATGTGTGAAAATCAATCAAACAGCCAAAACGTCAAATTTCAATATTTTAATTTCGTTTCATCCCGGGTAGATCAAATTCAAATGCATTATTAAGCGTAAACAGACACATATAAACGGCCAAAACGTCCAACTTTTCAATATTTTCAGTTCGTTCCCCGACAGCGTTGACCAATTTTAAATGCATTTATATGGGTGAAAACACATCAACGGCCAAAACGTCAATTTTCAATATTTTTATTTCGCTCCCCGGCCGGGTAGATCAAATTCAAATGCATTATTAAGCGTAAACACACATAAAACCGGCCAATACGTCGCGTTTTCAATATTTTCAGATTCGTTCTCCGGCCGGGTGACAAATTTTAAAGATTTATAGTGTGAAAATACACATCAAACCGGCCAAAACGTCGATTTTTCAATAATTTTAATTTCGTTCCCCAGCCGCGATGATCAAATGAAATGATTTATATGTGTGAAAATACACATCAAACCGGCCAAAACCGTCATTTTCACTATTTTAATTTCGCCCCCCGGCCGGGTAGATCAAATACAATGCATTATTAAGCGTAAACACACAATATAACGGCCAAAACGTCCACTTTTCAATATTTCAGTTTCGTTCCCTGGCCGCGTTGACCAATTTTAAATGCATATTTATATGTGTGAAAAATAACAAATCAAACCAGCCATAACGTCATTTTTCAATATTTTTATTTCGTTCCATGGCCGGGTAGATCAAATTCAAATGTATTATTAAGCGTAAACAGACACATATAAACGGCCAAAACGTAAATTTTCAATATTTTCAGTTTCGTTCCCCGACAGCGTTGACCAATTGTAAAAGCATTTATATGTATGAAAATACACATCAAAACAGCCATACGTCAAATTTCAATATTTTTAATTTCGTCATGCCGGGTAGACAAATTCAAATGTATATTTTATGCGTAAACCACCCATAAAACCGGCCAATACGTCGATTTTTTTCATATTTTCAGTTCGTTCTCGGCCGGGTGACAAATTTTAAATGCTTTATATGTGTGAAAATACACACAAACGTCCAAAACGTCGATTTTTCAATATTTTAATTTCGTTCCGGCCGCGATGATCAAATTGAATGCATTTATATTGTGAAATACACAAACCGGCAAAACGTATTTTCAATATGTTTTAATTTCGCCCCCCGGCCGGGTCGATCAATTCAATGCATTATTAAGCGTAAACAACACATATAAAGGCCAAACCGTCCATTTTTCAATATTTTCAGTTTCGTTCCCCGGCCCTTTATATTCCAAATTTGTCTATAGCGGGTATTTTTGAATAATGTTGCATCTCACACACCCATATCCAACCATCCACACCTTTTCACACACACCCACCACCCACACTCGCCACTACCACCGATCGTCATGCACTCACAATTTCACGTTTCACATGCATATCTACCACACGCACATGCTAATTTAACATTTAGAATTCAAATGTGTAGAAGCCTGCAATTCGGGTCCGTTATCCCCTGTATATAGAAATCCCGTAACGTATATATACCGGATGGCATAAACATGATTCAAAAAGATGGGTATATTGAACTCTGTATCTCATCCACATGCTCACACACCCATATCCAACCATCCACACTTACCTGCACACATCCACATCAAAATACATACTCACTTCTACCTACCCGCATCCACCCTCACACACCAACATATACTTCCAGAT
>JANSJX010001045.1:0-13000 GCA_026168455.1 Theocolax elegans
AACGTCTATTTTTCAATATTTTCGAATTCATTCACTCGCCGGGTGGATTGAATTCGAATGCATTTTTATATGTGAAAATTCACATATAAGCGGCCAAAACGTCTATTTTTCAATATTTTCGAATTCATTCACCGGCCGGGTGGATTGAATTCGAATGCATTTTATATGTGAAAATTCAGATATAAGAGGCCAAAACGTCTATTTTTCAATATTTTCGAATTCATTCACCGGCCGGGTGGATTGAATTCGAATGCATTTTATATGTGAAAATACACATATAAGCGGCCAAACGTCTATTTTTCAATATTTTCGAACTCATTCCCCGGACGGGTGGATTGAATTCGAATGCTATTTTATATGTAAAAACACACATAATAGCGACCTAACCGACTATTTTTCAATTTTTTCAATTTCGTTCCCCGGCCGGGTGGATTGAATTCGAATGCATTTTTACATGTGAAAATACACATATAAGCGGCCAACACGTCCGTATTTCAAAATTTTCAATTTCGTTCTCCGGCCGTTTAGATTGAATTCGAGTGCATTTTTACATGTGAAAATACACATATAAGCGGCCAAAACATTTATTTTTCAATATTTCCTAATTCATTCCCCGACCGGGTGGATTGAATTCGAATGCATTTTTATATGTGAAAACACACATATAAGCGGCCAAAACGTCCGTATTTCAATATTCTCAAATTCGTACCCCGGCCGGGTGAATTGAATTCGAATGCATTTTGATATGTGAAAATACACATATAAGCGGCCCAAACGTCTATTTTTCAATATTTTCGAATTCATTCCCCGCCAGGGTGGATTGAATTCGAATACCATTTTATATGTGAAAATACACATATAAGCGGCCAAAACATCTATTTTTCAATTTTTTCAATTTCGTTCACCGGCCGGGTGGATTGAATTCGAAAGCTATTTTATATGTAAAAATTCACATATAAGCGGCCAAAACGTCTATTTTTCAATATTTTCGAACTCATTCCCCGGACGGGTGGATTGAATTCGAAAGCTATTTTATATGTAAAAACACACATAAGAGCGACCTAACCGACTATATTTCAATATTTTCAATTTTGTTCCCCGGCCGGGTGGATTGAATTCGAATGCATTTTTATATGTGAAAATTCACATATAAGGGCCAAAACGTCTAAATTTTCAAAATTTTCAATTTCGTTCTCCGGCCGTTTAGATTGAATTCGAGTGCATTTTTATATGTGAAAACACACATATAATCGTTCAAAACGTCGATTTTTCAATATTTTCGAATTCATTCACCGGCCGGGTGGATTGAATTCAAATGCATTTTTATATGTGAAAATACACATATAAGCTGTCAAAACGTCCGTATTTCAATATTTTTAATTACGTACCCCGGCCGGGTGGATTGAATTCGAATCCATTTTTATATGTGAGAATACACATATAAGGGCCAAAACGTCTATTTTTCAATATTTTCGAATTCATTCACCGGCCGGGTGGTTTGAATTCGAATGCATTTTTATATGTGAAAATACACATATAAGCGGCCAAACGTCTATTTTTCAATATTTTCGAACTCATTCCCCGGACGGGTGGATTGAATTCGAATGCTATTTTATATGTAAAAACACACATAATAGCGACCTAACCGACTATATTTCAATATTTTCAATTTCGTTCCCCGGCCGGGTGGATTGAATTCGAATGCATTTTTATATGTGAAAATGCACATATAAGCGGCCAAACGTCTATTTTTCAATATTTTCGAACTCATTCCCCG
Organism: Theocolax elegans; assembly: GCA_026168455.1. Lineage (NCBI taxonomy): Eukaryota > Metazoa > Arthropoda > Insecta > Hymenoptera > Cerocephalidae > Theocolax > Theocolax elegans. Next base: position 1,778 of record JANSJX010001045.1, read on the forward strand.
GCCGGGTGGATTGAATTCGAATACTATTTTATATGTAAAAACACACATAAGAGCGACCTAACCGACTATATTTCAATATTTTCAATTTCGTTCCCTGCCGGGTGGATTGAATTCGAATCCATTTTTATATGTGAGAATACACATATAAGGCCAAAACGTCTAAATTTTCAATATTTTCGAATTCATTCCCCGGCCGGATGGATTGAATTCGAATGCATTTTTATATGTGAAAAACACATATAAGCGGCCAAATCGTCCGTATTTCAATATTCTCAATTCGTACCCCGGCCGGGTGAATTAATTCGAATGCATTTTTATATGTGAAAATACACATATAAGCGGCCCAAACGTCTATTTTTCAATATTTTCGAATTCATTCCCCGACAGGGTGGATTGAATTCGAATACTATTTTATATGTAAAAACACACATAAGAGCGACCTAACCGACTATATTCAATATTTTCAATTTCGTTCCCTGCCGGGTGGCTTGATTCGAATCCATTTTATCTATGTGAGAATACACATATAAGGCCAAAACGTCTAATTTTCAATATTTTCGAATTCATTCCCCGGCCGGATGGATGAATTCGAATGCATTTTTATATGTGAAAACACACATATAAGCGGCCAAATCGTCCGTATTTCAATATTCTCAAATTCGTACCCCGGCCGGGTGAATTACATTCGAATGCATTTTTATATGTGAAAAACACATATAACGGCCCAAACGTCTATTTTTCAATATTTCGAATTCATTCCCCGAAGGGTGGATTGAATTCGAATACTATTTTATATGTAAAAACACACATATAAGCGACCAAACCATCTATTTTTCATTTTTTTCAATTTCGTTCCCCGGCCGGGGGATGAATTCGAATGCATTTTATATGTGAAAACCACATATAAGCGGCCAAAACGTCCGTATTTCAATATTTTCAATTTCGTACCCGCCGGGTGGACTGAATCGAATGCATTTTTATGTGAAAATAACATATAAGCGGCCCAAACGTCCGTATTTCAATATTTTCGAAAACTCATTCCCCGGCCGGGTGGATTGAATTCGAATGCATTTTTATATGTGAAAACACACATATAAGCGGCCAAAACGTCGTATTTCAATATTCTCAAATTCGTAACCCCGGCCGGGTGAATTGAATTCGAATGCATTTTATATGTGAAAATACACATATAAGCGGCCCAAACGTCTATTTTTCAATATTTTCGAATTATTCCGACAGGGGGGATTGAATTCGAATACCATTTTATATGTAAAAACACACATATAAGCGACCAACCATCTAATTTTCAATTTTTTCAATTTCGTTCCCCGGCGGGTGGATTGAATTCGAATGCATTTTTATATGTGAAAACACAATATAAGCGGCCAAACGTCCGTATTTCAATATTTTCAATTTCGTACCCCGGCGGTGGACTGAATTCGAATGCATTTTTATATGTGAAAATACACATATAAGCGGCCCAAACTTCTATTTTTCAATATTTTCGAATTCATTCCCACCGTGGATTGATTCGAATACTATTTTATATGTAAAAACACATATAAGCGACCAAACATCTATTTTTCATTTTTTCAATTCGTTCCCCGGCCGGGTGGATTGAATTCGAAAGCTTTTTAGTGTAAAAACACACATATAAGCGACCAAACATCTATTTTTCAATTTTTTCAATTTCGTTCCCGGGCCGGGTTGGTGAATTCGAATGCATTTTTACATGTGAAAATACACATATAAGCGGCCAACACGTCCGTATTTCAAATTTCAATTCGTTCTCCGCCGTTTAGATTGAATTCGAGTGCATTTTTATATGTTAAAATACACATATAAGCGGCCAAAACATCTATTTTTCAATATTTTCTAATTCATTCCCCGACCGGGTGGATTGAATTCGAATGCATTTTTTATATTTGAAAACACACATATAAGCGGCCAATACGTCCGTATTTCAATATTCTCAAATTCGTCCCCGGCCGGGGAATTGAATTCGAATGCATTTTTATATGTAAAATACCATATAAGCGGCCCAAAACGTCCTATTTTTCAATATTTCGAATTCATTCCCCGACAGGGTGGATTGAATTCGAATACCATTTTATATGTGAAAATACACCATATAAGCGGCCAACATCTATTTTTCAATTTTTTCAATTCGTTCCCCGGCCGGGTGGATGAATTCGAAAGCTATTTTATATGTAAAAATACACATATAAGCGTTCAAAACGTCTATTTTTCAATGTTTTCGAATTCATTCACCGCCGGGTGGATTGAATTCGAATGCATTTTTATATGTGAAATACACATATAAGCTGCCAAAATATCCGTTTTCAATATTTTCAATTACGTACCGGCGGGTGGATTGAATCGAATGCATTTTATATGTGAAAATTCACATATAAGCGACCAAAACGTCTATTTTTTCAATATTTTCGAATTCATTCACCGGCCGGGTGGATTGAATTCGAATACTATTTTATATGCAAAAACACACATAGAAGCGACCAAACATCTATTTTCAATTTTTCAATTTCGTTCCCCGGCCGGGTGGATTGAATTCGAAAGCTATTTTATATGTAAAAATCACATATAAGCGTTCAAACGTCTATTTTTCAATGTTTTCGAATTCATTCACCGGCCGGGGGATTGATTCGAATGCATTTTGTATATGTGAAAATACACATATAAGCTGGCCAAAATATCCGTATTTTTCAATATTTTCAATTACGTACCCCGGCCGGTGGACTGAATTCGAATGCATTTTTATATGTAAAATACACAATAAGCGGACCAAACGTCTATTTTTCATATTTTCGAATTCATTCCCCCACCTGGTGGATTGAATTCGAATACATTTTATATGTAAAAACACATATATCGCCAAACCATCTGTTTTCAATTTTTTTCAATTTCGTTCCCCCGGCTCGGTGGATTGAATTCGAATGCATTTTTACATGTGAAAATACACATATAAGCGGCCAACACTGTCCCGTATTTCAAATGTTCATTTGTTCTCCGGCGTTTAGATGAATTCGAGTGCATTTTTATATGTGACAATACACATATAAGCGCCAAACGTCTATTTTTCATATTTTCTAATCTCATTCCCCGACCGGGTGGATTGAATTCGAAGCTATTTTATATGTAAAAATACAACATATAAGCGTTCAAACGTCTATTTTTCAATATTTGAATTCATTCACCGGCCGGGTGGATTGAATTCGAATGCATTTTTATATGTGAAAATATACATATAACGGCCAAAACGTCTATATTTTCATATTTTCGAACTCATTCCCCGGACGGTGGATTGATTCGAATGCTATTTTATATGTAAAAACACCATACATAGCGACCTAAACGACATATTTCAATATTTTCAATTTCGTTCCCGGCCGGGTGGATTGAATTCGAATGCATTTTTATATGTGAAAATATACACAAGCGGCCCAACGCTATTTTTCAATATTTTCGAATCATTCCCGGACGGGTGGATTGAATTCGAATGCTATTTTATATGTAAAAACACTATAGCGGCCTAACCGACTATATTTCAATATTTTCAATTTCGTTCCCCGGCCGGGTGGATTGAATTCGAATGCATTTTATATGTGAAAATTCACATATAAGCGGCCAAACAACTATTTTTAAATTTTTCGAATTCATTCACCCGCCGGGTTGGTTGAATTCGAATGCATTTTTATATGTGAAAATACACATATAACGGCCAAGCGTCTATTTTTCAATATTTTCGAATTCATTCACTGGCCGGGTGGATTGAATTAGAATGCATTTTATATGTGAAAATTCACATATAAGCGGCCAAACGTCTATTTTTCAATATTTCGAATTCATTCACCGGCCGTGGTGGATTGAATTCGAACGCATTTTTATATGTGAAAAACACATTAAGCGGCCAAAACGTCCGTATTTCAATATTCTCAATTCGTACCCCGGCCGGGTGAATTGAATTCGAATGCATTTTTATATGTGAAAATACACATATAAGCGGCCAAACGTCTATTTTTCAATATTTTCGAATTCATTCCCCGGCCGGTGGATTGAATTCGAATGCATTTTTATATGTGAAAATACACATAAGCGGCCAAGCGTCTATTTTTCAATATTTTCGAATTCATTCACCGGCCGGGTTGGATTGAATTCGAATGCATTTTTAATATGTGAAAATCACATATAAGCGGCCAAAACGTCATTTTTCAATATTTTCGAATTCATTCACCGGCCGGTGGATTGAATTCGAATGCATTTTTATATGTGAAAACACACTATAAGCGGCCAAACGTCCGTATTTCAATATTTAATTCGTACCCCGGCCGGGTGAATGAATTCGAATGCATTTTTATATGTGAAATACACATATAAGCGGCCAAGCGTCTATTTTTCAATATTTTCGTATTCATTCACGGCCGGGTGGATTGAATTCGAATGCATTTTTATATGTGAAAATACACATATAGCTGCCAAAATATCGTATTTTCAATATTCAATTACGTACCCCGGCCGGGTGGATTGAATTCGAATGCATTTTTATGTGAAAATACACATATAAGCGGCCAAACGTCTATTTTTCAATATTTTCGAATTCATTCCCGGCAGGGTGGATGAATTCGAATACATTTTATATGTGAAAATACACATATAAGCGGCCAAAACTCTATTTTCAATTTTTCAATTTCGTTCCCCGGCCGGTGGATTGAATTCGAAAGCTATTTTATATGTAAAAATACACATTAAGCGTTCCAAAACGTCTATTTTTCAATATTTTCGAATTCATTCCCCGACAGGGTGGATTGAATTCGATACCATTTTATATGTGAAATACACATATAAGCGGCCAAAACATCTATTTTTCAATTTTTCAATTTCGTTCCCCGGCCGGGTGGATTGAATTCGAATGCATTTTATATGTAAAAATACACATATAAGCGTCAAACGTCTATTTTTCAATGTTTTCGAATTCATTCCCGGGGCCGGGTGGATTGAATTCGAATGCATTTTATATGTGAAAATACACATATAAGCGGCCAAACGTCTATTTTTCAATTTTTTCAATTTCGTTCCCCGACCGGGTGGATTGAATTCGAATACCATTTTATATGTGAAAATACACATATAAGCGGCCAAAATCTATTTTCAATTTTTCAATTTCGTTCCCCGGCGGTGGATTGAATTCGAATGCTATTTTATATGAAAATACACATATAAGCGTTCCAAACGTCTATTTTTCAATGTTTTCGAATCATTCACCGGCCGGGTGGATTGAATTCGAATGCATTTTTATGTGAAAATACACATATAAGCTGGCCAAAATCCGTATTTCAATATTTTCAATTACGTACCCCGGCCGGTGGATTGAATTCGAATGCATTTTATATGTAAAAATACACATATAAGCGTCAAAACGTCTATTTCAATTTTTCGAATCATTCACCGGCCGGGTGGATTGAATTCGAATGCATTTTATATGTGAAAATTCACATATAAGGGCCAAAACGTCTATTTTCAATATTTTCGAATCTTCACCCGGCCGGGTGGATTGAATTCGAATGCATTTTTATGTGAAAATACATATAAGCGGCCAAACGTCCGTATTTCAATATTTTCAATTTCGTACCCCGGCCGGTGGACTGAATTCGAATGCATTTTTATATGTGAAAATACACATATAAGCGGACCAAACGTCTATTTTTCAATATTTTCGAATTCATTCCCCGACCTGGTGGATTGAATTCGATACTATTTTATTGTAAAAACACACAAAAGCGGCCAAACCATCTGTTTTCAATTTTTCAATTTCGTTCCCCGGCCGGGTGGATTGAATTCGAATGCATTTTTAATGTGAAAATACACATATAGCGCCAACGTCCGTATTTCAAATGTTCAATTTGTTCTCCGGCCGTGATTGAATTCGAGTGCATTTTTATATGTGAAAATACACATATAAGCGGCAAAACGTCTATTTTTCAATATTTTCGAATTCATTCCCCGACCGGGTGGATTGAATTCGAATGCATTTTATATGTAAAATACACATATAAGCGTTCAAAACGTCTATTTTTCAATTTTTCGAATCATTCCCGGCCGGGGGATTGAATTCGAATGCATTTTTATATGTGAAAATATACATATAAGCGGCCAAACGTCTATATTTCAATATTTTCGAACTCATTCCCCGGCCGGGTGATTGAATTCGAATGCTATTTTATATGTAAAAACACACATAATAGCGACCAAACCGACTATATTTCAATATTTTCAATCGTTCCCCGGCCGGGTGGATTGAATTCGAATGCATTTTATATGTGAAATAACATATAAGCGGCCAACGTCTATTTTTCAATATTTTCGAACTCATTCCCCGGCCGGGTGGATTGAATTCGAATGCTATTTTATATGTAAAAACACACATAATAGCGGCCAACGACTATTTTCAATATTTTCAATTTCGTACCCCGGCCGGGTGGATGAATTCGAATGCATTTTTATATGTGAAAATACACATATAAGCGGCCAAGCGTCTATTTTTCAATATTTTCGAATTCATTCACTGGCCGGGTGGATTGAATTAGAATGCATTTTTATATGTGAAAATTCACATATAAGCGGCCAAAACGTCTATTTTTCAATATTTTCGAATTCATTCACCGGCCGGGTGGATTGAATTCGAACGCATTTTTATATGTGAAAACACACATATAAGCGGCCAAAACGTCCGTATTTCAATATTCTCAAATTCGTACCCCGGCCGGGTGATTGAATTCGAATGCATTTTTATATGTGAAAATACACATATAAGCGGCCAAACGTCTATTTTTCAATATTTTCGAATTCATTCCCCGGCCGGGTGGATTGAATTCGAATGCATTTTTATATGTGAAAATACACATATAAGCGGCCAAGCGTCTATTTTTCAATATTTTCGAATTCATTCACTGGCCGGGTGGATTGAATTCGAATGCATTTTTATATGTGAAAATTCACATATAAGCGGCCAAAACGTCTATTTTCAATATTTTCGAATTCATTCACCGGCCGGGTGGATTGAATTCTATGCATTTTTTATGTGAAACACACATATAAGCGGCCAAACGTCTATTTTCAATATTTCATTCGTACCCGGCCGGGTGATTGAATTCGAATGCATTTTATATGTGAAAATACACATATAAGCGGCCAAGCGTCTATTTTTCAATATTTTCGATTCATTCACCGGCCGGGTGGATTGAATTCGAATGCATTTTATATGTGAAAATCACATATAAGCGGCCAAACGTCTATTTTCAATATTTTCGAATTCATTCACCGGCCGGGTGGATTGAATTCGAATGCATTTTATATGTGAAATACACATATAAGCGGCCAAACGTCTATTTTCAATATTTTCGAATTCATTCACCGGCCGGGTGGTTGAATTCGAATGCATTTTTATATGTGAAAATAACATATAGCGGCCAAACGTCTATTTTTCACTATTTTCGACTCATTCCCCGGACGGGTGGATTGAATTCGAATGCTTTTTATATGTAAAAACACATATAGCGGCCTAAACGACTATTTTTCAATTTTTCAATTTCTTCCCGGCCGGGTGGATTGAATTCGAATGCATTTTTACATGTGAAAATACACATATAAGCGGCCAACACGTCATTTAAATTTTCAATTTCGTTCTCGGCCGTGATTGAATTCGAGTGCATTTTATATGTAAAAACACATATAAGCGGCCAAACATTATTTTCAATATTTTCAATTCATTCCCGACCGGGTGGATTGAATTCGAATGCATTTTTATATGTGAAAACACACATATAAGCGGCCAAAACGTCCGTATTTCAATATTCAATCGTACCCCGGCCGGGTGGAATTGAATTCGAATGCATTTTATATGTGAAAATACCATATACGGCCAAACGTCTATTTTTCAATTTTTCAATTCATTCCCCGACAGGGTGGATTGAATTCGAATACCATTTTATATGTGAAAATCACATATAAGCGGCCAAACTCTATTTTTCAATTTTTTCATTCGTCACCGGCCGCGTGGATTGAATTCGAAAGCTATTTTATATGTAAAATACACATATAAGCGTTCAAACGTCTATTTTTCAATATTTTCGAATTCATACCGGCCGGGTGGATTGATTCGAATGCATTTTTATATGTGAAAATACATATAAGCGCCAAATGTCCGTATTTCAATATTTTCAATTACGTACCCCGGCCGGTGGATTGAATTCGAATGCTTTTTATATGTGAAAATTCACATATAAGCGGCCAAAACGTCTATTTTTCAATATTTTCGAATTCATTCACCGGCGGTGGATTGAATTCGAATACTATTTTATATGTGAAAACACATAGAAGCGGCCAAAAATCTATTTTCAATTTTTCAATTCGTTCCCCGGCCGGGTGGATTGATTCGAATGCATTTTATATGTGAAAACACATATAAGCGGCCAAAATCGTATTTTCAATATTTTCAAATTCGTTCCCCGGCGGGTGGATTGATTCGAATGCATTTTTATATTAAAATACACATATAAGCGGCCAAACGTCTATTTTTCATATTTTCGAATTCTTCCCCGACAGGGTGGATTGAATTCGATGCATTTTATATGTAAAACACCATATAAGCGGCCAAAACACTATTTTCAATTTTTTCAATTTCGTTCCCCGGCCGGGTGGATTGAATTCGAATGCATTTTATATGTGAAAATTCCATATAAGCGGCCAAACGTCCGTATTTCAATATTTTCAATTCATCACCGGCCGGGTGGATTGAATTCGAATGCATTTTTATATGTGAAAATACATATAAGCGGCCAAGCGTCTATTTTTCAATATTTTCGAATTCATCACTGGCCGGGTGGATTGAATTAGAAATGCATTTTATATGTGAAAATTCACATATAAGCGGCCAAACGTCTATTTTTCAATATTTCGAATTCATTCACCGGCCGGGTGGATTGAATTCGAATGCATTTTTATATGTGAAAACACACATATAAGCGGCCAAAACGTCGTATTTTCAATATTTTCAAATTCGTACCCCGGCCGGGTGAATTGAATTCGAATGCATTTTTATATGTGAAAATCACATATAAGCGGCCAAAACGTCTATTTTCAATATTTTCGAATTCATTCCGGCCGGGTGGATTGAATTCGAATGCATTTTTATATGTGAAAATACACATATAAGCGGCCAAGCGTCTATTTTTCAATATTTTCGAATTCATTCACTGGCCGGGTGGATTGAATTCGAATGCATTTTTATATGTGAAAACACATATAAGCGGCCAAAACGTCATTTTTCAATATTTCGAATTCATTCCCGGCCGGGTGGATTGAATTCGAATGCATTTTTATATGTGAAAACACACTATAAGCGGCCAAAACGTCTATTTTCAATATTTCAATTCGTACCCGGCCGGTGAATTGAATTCGAATGCATTTTATATGTGAAAATACACATATCGGCCAAGCGTCTATTTTTCAATATTTTCGTATTCATTCACTGGCCGGGTGGTTGAATTCGAATGCATTTTTATATGTGAAAATTCACATATAAGCGGCCCAAAAGTCTATTTTTCAATATTTTCGAATTCATTCACCGGCCGGGTGGATTGAATTCGAATGCATTTTTATATGTGAAAATACACATAAGCGGCCAAACGTCTATTTTTCAATATTTTCGAATTCATTCACCGGCCGGTGGATTGAATTCGAATGCTTTTTATATGTGAAAATACATATAAGCGGCCAAACGTCTATTTTTCAATATTTTCGAACTCAATTCCCCGGACGGTGGATTGAATTCGAATGCTGTTTATATGTAAAAACCACATAATAGCGACCTAACCGATATTTTCAATTTTTTCAATTTCGTTCCCGGCCGGGTGGATTGAATTCGAATGCATTTTTACATGTGAATACCTATAAGCGGCCAACACGTCCGTATTTCAAAATTTTCAATTTCGTTCTCCGGCCGTTTAGATTGAATTTGAGTGCATTTTTATATGTAAAAATACACATATAAGCGGCCAAAACATTTATTTTTCAATATTTTCTAATTCTTCCCCCCGACCGGGTGGATTGAATTCGAATGCATTTTTATATGTGAAAACACATATAAGCGGCCAAAACGTCCGTATTTCAATATTCTCAAATTCGTACCCCGGCCGGGTGAATTGAATTCGAATGCATTTTTATATGTGACATACACATATAAGCGGCCCAAACGTCTATTTTCAATATTTTCGAATTCATTCCCCGACAGGGGGATTGATTCGAAACCATTTTATATGTGAAAATAAACAACATATAACGGCCAAAACATCTATTTTTCAATTTTTCAAATTCGTGCCCCGGCCGGGTGGATTGAATTCGAATGCATTTTTATATGTTAAAATACACATAATAAGCGGCCCAAACGTCTATTTTTTCAATATTTCGAATTCATTCCCCGACAGGGTGGATTGAATTCGAATACTATTTTATATGTAAAACAACCACATAAGCGACCAAACATCTATTTTCAATTTTTCAATTTCGTTCCCCGGCCGGGTGGATTGAATTCGATTTTTTTTTCTTACGTTATATTATTTCATGTTTATTACTTTTATTATTTTTCTTTATTCCCTGAATTTATATATATTAATTTGTATAACAGTATGAGTATGATTGCCATCATTTAAGTATGAGGTATGAGAGTATCGCGAGTAGGGATAGAGCTCTCAAACAAATGCGAATATTCTATATTATTATGTTATATTTTATGTATTGGGGCCAGTCGTCGTTATATTAAAATCAATTTTAATTTATTTAAAAGCAGCTAAAAGTTATACATCATACAGCGCGTATACATACACAGATTTCCAGCCAAGCAGCTAGTCAAGGAGACTATACACCTATACCCCGTACCAATAGCACCGGCTATTTGGATATTTACTAAGTAAGCAAGCGTAATTACACCCACCAACTTTAGCATTAGTATAAACATATGAAAATCTAATCAGAATAGTAATTAGCAGCATTTTAATTTTTTGTTTGTTTTGTAAGTTAGCAATACTTAGTTATTTTATTGAAATTACGACTTCCGCGTAATTTCGGTTTGGTGGGGGGGAGTTGTGACAATGTGCTTTGCACATGTCAAAAGCGAGCTATCGAACCCATAACGAACATCTACCTACCCAT
>JANSJX010001046.1:0-13000 GCA_026168455.1 Theocolax elegans
AATCAAAAATACTTTTGGAATTTTAAGTAGATTAGAAAAATGGGCCATTTTAGCTAGGAATAATAGCTATGAACAAGCTCCTAAAAAATGATTTGGCTCAATTAGAGAGAAAATGATAACCCGTGTAAAAAAAAAGTATGGGGAACGTCTGGGAAAAGTCTGGCTTATAAGTCCTTGCAAAGTCTAGCTGGTGATACTATCCCATACTTTGCCAGACTTAATATATTTTAAATCAACCAACTTTCTCCGCACATTTTGCCAGACTTTATAATTATTTTGAAAGTCTGGGATAAATAGCCATACTTTCTCCACACATTTTACTAGACTTTATAATTATTTTTAAAAGTCTGGGAGAAGTCAACAGACTTTCTCCTGCTCATTTTGCCAGACTTTATAAGTTTTTTAAAAGTCTGGGATAATGCACCAGACTTCCTCCTCGTCTTAATCTTTCTTCGCCATTGCCTTTCAAACATAAAATTTATAATTATTTCTAATGAATAAAAACAATGTTTCCGACTGTTCTGAGCTATCGACTCTCAAATCACCAGATACTTATCTATCACTAAAAAAGTCACCATGTGTTTTCGTGTATCTCGCGACAACAACTGATGAAAGGTTAGGGTACAAAAACGATATGAAAACCAACTTCAATTTCATGATTGTGTTTTTATAATTGTAACCTAGCCATTTCCTCATTTTTTGTCGCGAGATACACGAAAAAACATGATGACTTTTTTATATGTGATAGATAAGTATCTGGTGGTTTTGAGGTTCGATAGCTCAAAACATGTCGAGGGTTTATTGTTTCTATTAATTAGAAATAATATAAATTTTATGTTTGAAAGATGCAATGCGACAACGATTCAACGAGGGGGAAGTCTGGGGAAAGTCTGGTTGCATTAACTCCCAACTTTTAAAAATTATTATAAAGTCTGGCAAAATGTGCGGGAGAAAGTCTGGTTGAATTCTCCCAACTTTTAAAAATATTATAAAGTCAGTAAAATGTGTGGGAGAAAGTATGGCTTATTTATCCGAGACTTTCAAAATAATTATAAAGTCTGGCAAAATGTGCGGTAGAAATCTGGTTGTTTAAAATATATTAAGTCTGGCAAAAGTATGGGATAGTCCACCAGCTAGACTTGCCAAGACTTTATAAGCCAGACTTTTCCCAGACGTTCCCCATACATTTTTTTTACACGGAAACGTTAAAATATCTTTAAAAGTACTATTTAGATAGCGTAAATAAGCGTCTGCATCTATTACAATGGTAAAACCGATCACAATTCACAACACACTTAAGTTTTGTTTACAGATTACCCGAAAGTTGTTTTCTATTTGATGAAGGTTTGTCCATCTAAGAAATGGTCAAGAAGGCGGTGTGAAAAAGCGTTTCATTTTGAGATAGAACCTGACCAGTTTCACTGGCCATTTCTTAGTTTTAAGCCCATTTTTCATTTTAAAATTCTACTAGGGCAATAAAATATTAGAATTTACAATTATCAAAATAAAAAATATTAGTAACAATCTTTTTATAGTAGCACATATTCTAACAATGTAAAGAGAGCGCCTATTTATATATGCAAATTAATAATAAAACCGTAGCTGATCTGAATACTCGTCTTAGCATTTTTTGCAACTCAAATAAAAGTAACGATAGTAAAGAAAATAGATTTGTTAAAAGTTATAACAATGCAAAGGGGCAATGCTTTAAATGTGGAGAAAAAGAACACATAAAAAGGTACTGTACGCGAAACATCGAAGAAAACACAAATATTTAAAAAAATACAAATAATTAAACGATAATAGAGAAAAAATAAACCTAAATGTACTTTTGTAGTAACTAGAGCATTCTGAGAAGTATGTTACAATGAAAATGGAAAAGCGAAAAGTAATTGACTAATAGCTTTTATTACAACCAGACGCGTCATTGGGAGTTTTAAGAGTTTGCGCTGTCAGCAAATTCGTTGGCAGTATTTCAGAAACTTATGAACGATGTCTTAAAACACACACAGGCAAATTTTAAAAACTTTATGTATTTTCCCGAAAATGGTTGTATGTAAGGGTTTTCTGGGTCGATGAGTATGAATGTGATATTAAATTTTCAAAAATCAAGCGACAGATGATATGACATAAATTACAATATAGGGGAAGCCCGGGCAAGACGGTCATACTGGGCAAGACGGTCACCCCCCTCTATTTCTAATATGGCTGTTCGGAAAATTCCGAAAAAATTCAAGTATATTGTTTGTGTTACTAGTATTTAAATTTCAGTACGTCCTCGCCGGTCTCGATGGTAACATCGTCGAAAAACATAAATATTGATTTTCGTCTGAATCCTTACGATGTTATCACGGTAAGAGAGTAAACTTATTTTCACACAAATTATTAAATTAATAAATAAATAGTGTCAGGCTATTGTATTTAACTAGTTTTAAAAAAATCACAGGTTAGAGCCCATATTAATTTTGTTTTTTACTAATTTTTAAAAAAAAGTCATTATCCATGTCGGGCAAGATGGTCCGGGCAAGACGGTTTATTGGCAATTATTCATTCATGAGATTTCTATTGTTTAATTTATTATGAGAAATATGTAGCGCCTCCACTGAAGATTGGATTCAATGCAATTAGTGTAAAAGTGGGCTCATGAAAATTGTTCACCATACAAAGGATATGGTAGTTATTTTTGCGAAGAATGCGACGATTAATGTACTATTTATATAAAAAAAATTTCTTTTCTTTACTGTTAATGTTTCTATAAAGTAATTTATATATTATCTATTTTTGTTATAGTAAATGATGTTAAAATATAATATGTTCAAAATTCCTTATATTAACCAATTTTATTGATTTTCCTGGGGTGTCCGTTTTGCCCGGGCATTTTGAAGGCCTCGAAATTTCAACATTTTTTCAACAATTTTTTTATTATATGCTTGAGTTAATAATATATCGATATACTTGCACGCACTCTTTGTTCTGATTCCTACTTAACGAAAAAATTTTTATTGATCGTATATTTTGTTTGTTAGTCAATTTTTTATTCGTTTTTCCTTAAGGGTCCGTCTTGCCCGGGCTTCCCCTACTTTACGTTATGTTTATTATCTTTTTAAAAAATATTTATTATTAACATTTATGTTACAATATTTTTACCAAAATTTACTTTCAAATAATTATTTTTTATACCATTAAACGCTTTGATTTGATTATTATTTTTATAAAAATTTTGTTATAAAAGTAAGTAAATATTACAATTCATTGTAAAAAATCTAATTATCAATAATGTACATTGGTTATAAAAATTGTTTATACAAGGTGCAATAAAATTAAATATATTTTATTTTAAAAATGGTTGCTCGAAAGAAACTGCTAATCTGCAAGTTCTAACCAGTTGTTTACAAGTTTTCGCGTGCTGATATATTTACTCATATACTTGTATTACTCGCACACATCGCTTCGTTCGTTTACATCGGTACGGTCTATCATTGGCAATCATGGATACAAATTGTAATGATCAATTATCCGATGCTGCTTGGTCGAGTCTACAAATGTGTATTTATACACTTCTACTACGATGATAAGTATAATTATCATGGAAGGGATAGTCGCTCAAGCATGACCACTGTCGAGGCTCCAAGTCAGAAGACTAGCTAAAGATTGGCTCTCTTCGATTTTGGCCACCAAGGGAGAACAACGCATCCTGGTACACGAGGTGCACCTTATAATTGAATATTTGTATATTATATATATCTACATTTGAGCAACGAGCAAGGCATATGGATATAATACCATTTTCATTACGTCAATCAGTAGTTGAAACGCCGATTCAACTATTGTATAAATCGATTGCCTCCTAAGAATAATAGAAGAAAGGAAGCCTAAGAGAAGAAGAATGAGAAGAAAAGACATTGACAGATCGGACGAAAGTATGAGTGAGTGTGAATTTGTATGTAAGTAGCTGTAAAAAAAATATAAACAGATTTCGATTTATGATTTTAATTTATCCACGCGATTTAGTTTGAACCCAACGAATAAAATATATTACTTCTTTATTTATTTATTTATTTATTTATTTTGTAGTATAATTATTCATCATAGATAAAAAACAACATTATAAAATGAAGAGCGGAAACTATTTGATAGAAATTATGCATTCTTTGTCAAACAAGAAATACAAACTTAGGTGTTCATCTACATCTAACGGAATGAATAAAATAAGTCGGTTGCAGCAATAAGGCAGGACGAAGGTGTACAACGTTTACAGTACAGTGATGAATGGTAAATAATTCAAGAATATTTTAAAAAATAACATCAAAGAATTTTAAATATATTAAGACTTTATTTATAAAAACTCTTTAATTTTTTATTTTATTAAAAGAAATGTACGCAAATTATTCATTTGAATGAAACCCTATTAAAAAACTTAGTACGGATTTTATACCAAATTGGTACCAAATTTGGCGCAAAGTAAGTACAAAATCAGTTCCAAATTTGTACCAAATCGGAAGAACTTCGTACCAATTTGGTTAATTACGGTTTCACATAAGTGCCAAATCTCTATATATAATCAAGGGCGAAGTCTCCGGTCTTTCTGTGACGTAATTTTCTCCGTCTTTCTATTACGTAATTTTTCTCCGGTCTTCTATGACGTAATTTTTCTCCGGTCTTCCTATGACGTAATTTTTCCGGTCTTTCTATGACGTAATTTTCTCCGGTCTTTCTATGACGTAATTTTTCTCCGGTCTTTCTATGAGTCAATTTTCTCCGGCTATTTCGTTACGTAAATGATGATGCCCCGATGACGCTGGAGGTCAGGATGGCGACCTGGACATCGTCTACAGGAAGTGACATTTTTAAAAAATTTGTAGTTGTATATATAATATAATATAAATATAATAGAATATAATATAAATATATAATTAATATAATATAATATAATAATAATATAATATAAATAATTAAATAATATAATATAATATATATAATATAATATACTATAATATAATATAATATAATAAATATATAATCTAATAAATATAATATCATATATATCACTATATATATATAATATAATTATATTATATATCTAATATTAGAATAATTATTAATCCTAACTATAATGATTAGTTCAGCTAATATTACTTATATTATAGTTTATACATATTGATTAGATATTATTTAGCGCTACTGAATGAAGGTTTTGTGGCAGCTCATAGATTTTAATTTGAAGGGTGTACAGTTTACCGTTTACTTTATGATAGTTTAGCGCTACTAAGAATGACTTAGTTGCAGGCTATAGTGTTTTTAGTTCTAAATATAATACATATTACCGTGTTGAAAAACGTTAGTGTTTTAATATGAAACTAGGGTTGGCCGAGCCCCCCTGCGCGCAGCCGCGCGCCAACCCCCCGCGCGCAAGTTTCTGTTCTCAGGCTGCGCCTGAAAACAAAATTTATAAGGCACGACCGAATATAGCTCGTGCTTCGCTCTCGCACCGTTGGTGGTTTTTATTATTATATAAAATAATAATATAATAATAATAATTAGAATTGTAATTATAGTATGCAGAATTATTATTTTGCATATACATATATGTTCTAATAATAAATTTAAAATCTATTTATAGATGTTAAATTTAGATATTATTCTAATTTTCTGAATATCAATGTATTGAAGAGAAAAGTGTTGTTCCTCAATATCTCAAAAATTAAAAAAAAAAAATATTTGGCAAGAAAGAATTAATAGGAAACACATTTTTGAAAGAAGAGGTAACGTTAAAAAAAATACATATGTACATAATTTACATATGTTTATATAAAACCGTATAGTTTCTTTTTTTACATTAATGTTCCTTCTAAAGAATATTTGGTAAAACAATATTAATGGGACGTACATTTTGGACAGTAAAGGTAAGTAAATGTGATAAAATATTGTGTAATTTAAATTAGTCTATATGAACATAATATAATTAATTTATTTATTCGATATAGAGCAGCATTCATGTATATTGTTTAAATTTGTTGATTTTTGAAGAAATTCATTTGTATGAAGCTTTGTTTTTTTTATTATGCAGCTGGTGGAATGGTTACTGGAGCATTATATAAATTTAATTTAGGTCAAAAGTGTGTTATCGGGTGCCTTCTTTGGTAGTATATTTAGAGTAGTGTATGGTACCTATATGTTCTTTATGTTTTAAATTGATGAATTTGTCAAGTGAAAAACTCAGTGAACAAAGTCATAAATTGAAATATGTACATGAAGAGTGAATTATTAACTTCTATTTTAAATTACAATGTTATTAATAACATGTAAAAGTTAATAATCTTTTTTTTTTAATTATATAAATTAAGAAAGTAATTATAATATTTGAAAAGACAAATATATTTAAATATAAAATCAATATATTCTTAGAATTCGCGGACACAATAAATTCGTTATGTTTATTTAACGTTCAAGTCCAAATTTTTCAAGTTTAAGAATAAGTTTTTTGTTAATTTTATTTAAAAATTTTAATTAATTTTAATTAAAATTTTAGAATAATTTGGACATATTGAAAACATGCTTACAGGGTTTAGATTATTTTAAAAATTTTATTTTGGTGTGTGATAAATATTTTTTACTGTTTTATATTTTTTATATCAAATTTTGTTATAAAAATATTAGTTTTTTTTTAATAAATAAAATTTTTTATTATAATTTTTTTATTCGATTTTTTGTATTAAAAATAAATAAAAAAGAGAATTATTATAAATAAATATTTTTGTAAAAAAATAAAAAAAAATTTGAAATTCAAATTGGGATACGAGACGCGGGTTACATAAAATTCGATATACATTATACTTATGTGTATATGATGGCGCTGATGGCACTATTTAAACGGACAATAAATATAACGTTAGTTTATTTATTTTATTGTGTATATAAAATTATGTATATACTATTATGTATATATATATTACGTATACACATAGTTTTTATATGATTTTCATGTAGTTTTACTGTATGATATTAGTTATTCTAATATAAAGTTAAGTGAGCATTACAAACTAGCAGAAGCTCTTGTCCAGTATTTGTCCAATGTTGGCAGTGTTCGAAAGTAATAGAATAACTATTTTTGGATGGTAAATAATTTTATTTATATCTAGTTAATTTATTTATTGTATAAGATTTATATTTTATTTATTTTTGAAAATATTAAGTTGTCAATACTAAGTAATATTTATTTTTTTACATTTTATTTATATTTTAAATTGTAGAATACATTATAATTAAATTTGAAGATAAATTATATAAGATAATTATGAATTATAGGAGTAATTCACCTACTAGTCAATTTTAATACAAGAGTACAATGGTAGTGAGTGGAACAAAAATGGTTCAATTCAACAATAACCACGAGCCTCTTGTTTTTTATTGGGATAGTTTTGGCGCTGTTTAATCTTTCTCAAGGTTGATCGGTATACATTAACGGTTTGGTGACATTTTATTATTACATTTTTTAATTTATTTTAAATTACATTAAGTTTGCATTTAAATGTTGTATTTATTATTTACTATTAAAGTTCTTATTATGTAATAATAAATACAATAATTTAAAAGAATAGGCACTTATAATTATATATAGTTATAGACCGAGAACATATTCAGTGTAAATATATAAATTATATAGATATTAATTTTGATATAAGCTTATAAAATTTATAATTTAAGCACGGTATAATTTTTATTTAACATATATAACACTTGTTAAATTATGTAATTATGCAATATTAATTAAAGTGTTTTTCGAACATCATGAAGATTTTCAATCCATTAACTGATATTTAATGTGTTATCTTCTAACAACTTTTATTACTTAATGTGATATTTTTTATGGTTTGAATATTTAGCTTTATTTTCTATTACAATAATAATAGGTTTTTCTTTTTATTTTATATTTACAGAAGTAGTGCTGATACAAGTTCAAACAAGGTTTCTTAGCTAGTACGGTAGTGCTCCGCAATCATTGTCACTTTTCAACATCCTAGTCATTCGTTATTGAAAGTAAACGGTTTCACTCAACAAGTGTATCATAATAGCATTCACGTTGTTTAAAAGGTAAGATATTAAAAAATCTTGAATTTACTTTTTGTAACTAAGTTATAAATTCTTGATGTGATGATGAGTATTATAATATGTTTTCTTTTCTTAGCTAAAGAAATCATGTTGATATTAATCATGTTGTTTATATTCATTATTCCTAAAATTACATAAAGTCATTCATTTTAGAATTCATGGAATCTCTTTTTATTTTCACAGCGTAAACAACTTGGTATAGAGAAGTTACAAGAGGTGAACACACTCTTCCAATTTTGGTCTTTTTCTTAAAGGAGAATTTCAATTGCGCTATGTACGAAGAGTTTAGGACAATAGCTTATGAATCTGTTTTGATTTTATAATTACGGTATACAACAAAAATTCAGACCCACAACTTCATAAAGATTTTCAAGTGGAAACAGTGAAAAATATAAAAGTGGTAAGTGCATTTATCTACATAAGATATATGATTCAAATTTTTAGATAGATATTGTATTTTACGGTACAAATAAAATTTATACTTTGAAATTGTCTATTAACAGGTAATATTATTTTATACATACTATATTATTTTTTTAGAAAGAAAATTAATGGCTGTAAACATTTTTGGAGGAAGGAGAAGGAGAGTATAAAACATTTGTTTAAATTGTCCTTTGTACATCAAAAGTATTGTAATGTAAGTTTTTATTATAGTATAAAAGAAAATAATTTTGTCTATTTGTAAAAATAATTGTAAAATAATTTTATTTAAAGATGAGTATGAAAGTGTAGAGCATTTAAATGATGAAGCATACCAGTTGGGTACCTGAAATTCAAAAAAGTACGCCTTCAAAATAAAAATGTTAGATAGGATCATTTTTAGTAACAATAATAACAATTTCAATATGTTATTTTCATTTTTTTACATAAATATATTAATTTTAGAATGTGTACAAAATTTGACACTCAAGAAAGACTGAAAAATTGGCGGTTAAGGCGTCACTTGACTATATTTCTGAATAGTTAGACCAGATTTACAAGATAGTAGTAATTTATCAGATGACGAAAATGATGAACCGGAGGAAAGATGTTAAAAGACTTACATACAACAATATGATTAAAAGAAACATGATATTACATCAACAATAATTATACAAAAAAAGTCAATTTTTAACATTTTTCATATTTTTTTTATTACTTTAACCGATTTTCTATGTTTATCTTCGAAATATTGTTTGAGGTTAAGTGTATAATAGAAAAAGTTTTATTATTTTGAGACGAACATTTCGTTCATAAAAGTTTTCAGTAAAAACAATACATTTCGATTTATTGCGAAACAAAAAAAAAAACGTGTTTTTTGTGACTTTTTTCATTATTTTGACCGTTTTTCTATGTTTATCTTCGAAAATATTGTTTTGAGCGTTCAGTGTACAATAGAAAAAAGTTTTGTTATTTTGAGACGAACATTTCGTTCATTAACAGTTTTTCAGTAAAAACAATACATTTCGTTTTATTGCGAAAAAACGTGTTTTTCTGTGCTTTTTTCATTATTTTGACCGTTTTTTTATGTTTATCTTCGAAATATTGTTTTGAGCGTTCAGTGTACAATAGAAAAAGTTTTGTTATTTTGAGACGAACATTTCGTTCATAAAAGTTTTTCAGTAAAAACAATACATTTCGTTTTATTGCGAAAAAACGTGTTTTTTTTTGTGCTTTTTTTCATTATTTTGACCGTTTTTCTATATTTATCGTCGAAAATATTTTTGAACGTAAGTGTACAATAGAAAAAGTTTTGTTATTTTGAGACGAACATTTCGTCCGTATAAAGTTTTTATGTAGGATTAATACATTTCAAGATAATGCTCAAACCGTTTCT
This sequence comes from Theocolax elegans, assembly GCA_026168455.1. Classification (NCBI taxonomy): domain Eukaryota; kingdom Metazoa; phylum Arthropoda; class Insecta; order Hymenoptera; family Cerocephalidae; genus Theocolax; species Theocolax elegans. Next base: position 9,926 of record JANSJX010001046.1, read on the forward strand.
AAGGAATTAAAATATGCCATAACTTAAAGTGTTTTGAGTGCTATATCTGAAAATAGGACCATTATCTAATTACATTATGACGAGTCACCCTGTGATCTCAGCTAAATCGGTAAAAAATGACTGAGTTATCTTTGATACATGATTACATACATACATACATCCATACATACATTTTAGGGAGGGCCTTAAATGATGTCTTTCAAGTTGGCAGGACAACATCTTTTAAATTAAAAAATAAACCATGGATAATTTGCCGTAAATTATCCGTAAATTATCTGTAAAAGCCAAAAATTTGCCGCGGACGTATTTTTAAAAAACCGATATGGTCTGCCAAAATGATATCAAGTTGGCAGGACCAGCTGTAAAAAACCATGAAGGATAGCACCAGGATAACTAACTAGGCTCAAAATTTGCCGCTTTTTTGCCGTAAACCTAATGGTATGGTTTAAAATAGGAAAATCATTTATTTTTTTTTAAGCGAATTATAATTAAGAAACGCGAAATCGAAAGATAATGCATTCGGACGTTTCGAACCATAAAAATAAACTAGATTTAGTGAATAATGGGCGAAAATGAATTATTCGTGAAGAAAAAAAATTGTCGCGGACGTCTTTTTTAAAAAAAACGAGCTGGTCTGCCAAAATGATGTCGAGTTGGCAGGACCGCCTGTAAAAGCCGTTAAGGAGTAGCACTAGGCTAACGTAATCAGGCGAATAATTTGCCGTTTTTTTGCCGTAAACAAAGGGTGTGGTTCAAAATGTGATAAAATAAGTTTTTTTTTTATAACAAAATTAAAACTTTGGAAACGTGAAATTGAACGATAATGCATCCGGTCGTTTTAGTCATGAAATAAACGTTCATTTAGTGGATACTGAGTAACTAATAAATTGTTCGTGAACAAGAAAATTTGTCGGGGCCATTTTTAAAAATAAACGATATGGTCTGCCAAAGTGTATCGAGTTGGCAGGACCACCTGTAAAAAACCTTAAGGACTAGCTCTAAGATAAGTAATCAGGCGAATAATTTGCCGTTTTTTTGCCGTAAACAAAGGGTGTGGTTCAAAATGTGATAAAATAATTTTTATTTTTTTATAACAAAATTAAAACTTTGAAAACGTGAAATTGACGATATGCATCGTCCTTTGGTAGCATAAAAATAAACGTACATTTAGTGATAAGCAATAAATTATTCGTGAAGCAGGAAAATTGAATGGGGATCATTTCGCCCAGGGAACAAACGCCTACCAATGAGAGGCCGATGTGACGTTTTTTCGCCCACCAATCAGAGCCACTCTTTAGCTTTTGAAATTCATGGAGGGGGCAGCTCACTATGTCGGTAATTTGTAATTCGATATGCGTTGATTAGATGGCGTTCATTGATATTTTTTACTTCAATAAATTGTTCAATTAAAATTTCTGTTGTGCGTAGATAATATCTTTTCATAAATCGATTTAAATATTGTTATAACGTATTTTAAAAAATTACATTTAAAATTTATATTTAAACCATATACTGAAAATTTTATTTGAAGTAATAATATGTAGTAATATTTGAAATAAAAACTTGTTTATTTAACAAATAATTTATCGTTTGATAAAAGTAATTTGACATGTTATTTCAAGTAATTAATGAAATGTAATTATCCAACTTAGATACTTAGAAGTGAATCAATAATGTATATAAAAATAATTTTTGTAAAAATATAGATAATAATATTTTTGTACATCAAGCTGCGCGGTAGCGCAACCAACGCAAGTATAATGCGCGCTAGCACCTATTAGACATCTAACTGCACCTGCGGTTTTTTTATTTTTGAATATTAATATATAATATGTTATTTACGTAACTTTTTATATCATACATTATTTCTTTTTAATATTTTTTCAGTTTATTAAGTTTTCGATAAATTATTTAGTAATACTTTCAATAAAACTTCATGTAAATATCTGAGATGTCAAATTCTTTTACTCGGCTATGTTTTTCGATATCTTTTCCTCCAATATATATATGACTACTCGAAAAAGTTGAGACGAGCTATAGGGGAAAACGAAAGAGTGAGTGAGACACGCGTGATCTAGTTATTTTTTCATTATTATCTTAAACGGTTATCTTTTATCTTACACGGTCGTCAATCATCTAATTTGCCGAGAAGCGTGCGCGTAACAGAACCTGTCAGTGACAATTATTGGTTATGTTTGATGTTGATAATTTTAATTCTTGGTTTTGGACTACAGTATTCACAGGTATGAAAGCTTCACAGAAATGTTTATTAATTATTTGAAAAATTATTTTAGAGAAGTTAAAAATATAATTTTTGTTAATAAAATTATTTATTTAACAATTTAGATTTTGGAGCCCAGTCGTCAAACATATCAAGCAAAATTGAAACAACAAATCACTTCTGCAAAAATGTTTAGGAAAATGCCTGAAATTTTACCAATACAGAAACACATTCATTAATTACTAGTAGTATGGTACATTTAGTAGACAATAGTTATAGATTTAAGAAGAATAATGATTTTTTGCTGTGTTGTAAAATGTAACACCATAAATAATTGTTTATTTATACATAAAAACATTTTTCGTCCAGAAAATAAGTCATTAAACGTTTTTGAAAAAGTATGTATGTGTGTATGTATGTATGTAGTTAAGTATATAGAATAACTCAGCCAATTTTGAACCCATTTGGCTCAAATTTTTATGATATCTTCTACATAAATAGAGAAGTAAACGTTGCTATTTTGGACTACCGATGCTGTCAGGGTTCAAACGATTGCAATCAAGGTGCAAAAAACGATAGCTATCAATGTGGAAAAGATGCTTCAAGGTGCAAACGATTGCAATCAAGGTGCAAACAATTGCAATCAAGGTGCAAACGATGCTATCAAGGTGCAAATGATTGCTATTCAATGTGAAAACGATGCTATCAAGGTGCAAAACGATTGCAATCAAGGTGCAAACGATTGCAATCTAGGTGCAAACGAATGCAATCATGGTGTGCAAACGATTGCAATCATGGAGCAAACGATTGCAATCAAGGTGCAAACGATTGCAATCAAGGTGCAAATGATTGCT
>JANSJX010000111.1:0-76945 GCA_026168455.1 Theocolax elegans
GAAAATTTGGACTCTTAACCCGGTTTATACGTGTTTAATGTGTAAAAATGCATGTGAATTCAATCCCCTCGGCTATGGCACGAAATCTAAAAATTTGAAAATTTGCACTTCTTAGCTTGTTTATACGTGTTATATATGTAAAAAAGCATGTGAATTCAATGCACCCGGCTACGCCACGAAATGTAAAAATTTGAAAATTTGGACTTCATAGCTGGTTTATACGTGTTTATACGTGTGAAAATGCATGTGAATTCAATCCCCCGGCTATGGCACGAAATCTAAAAATTTGAAAATTTGGACTTCTTAGCTTGTTTATCGTGTTTATATGTGTAAAAATGCATGTGATTCAATACACCCGGCTATGGCACGAATCTAAAAATTTGAAAATTTGGACTTCTTAGCAGGTTTATACGTGTTTATACGTGTAAAAATGCATGTGAATTCAATCCCCCCGGCTATGCACGAAATCTAAAAATCTGAAAATTTGGACTCTTAACCCGGTTTATACGTGTCTACGCGTATAAAAATGTATTTGAATTCAATCCCCCCGGCTATGGCACGAAATCTAAAAATTTGAAAATTTGCACTTCTTAGCTGTTTATACGTGTTTATACGTGTGTAAATGCATGTGAATTCATCCCCCCGGCTATGGCACGAAATCTAAAAATTTGAAAATTTGGACTTCATAGCTGTTTATACGTGTTTATAGTGTAAAATGCATGTGAATTCAATACACCCGGCTACGGCACGAAATCTAAAAATTTGAAAATTTGCACTTCTTAGCCGGTTTATACGTGTTTACGTGTGAAAATGCATGTGAATTGAATACACCCGGCTATGGCACGTAATCTAAAAATTTGAAAATTTGGACTTCTTAGCTTGTTTATACGTGTTTAATGTGTAAAAATGCATGTGAATTCAATCCCCCCGGCTATGGCACGAAATCTAAAAATTTGAAAATTTGCACTTCTTAGCCGGATTATACGTGTTTATAGTGTAAAATGCATGTGAATTCAATGCACCCGGCTACGGCACGAAATCTAAAATTTTTGAAAATTTGCACTTCTTAGCCAGATTATACGTGTTATACGTGTAAAAATGCATGTGATTCAATCCCCCCGGCTATGGCACGAAATCTAAAAATTTGAAAATTTGGACTTCTTAGCTTGTTTATACGTGTTTATACGTGTGAAAATGCATGTGAATTCAATCCCCTCGGCTATGGCACGAAATCTAAAAATTTGAAAATTTGGACTTCTTAGCTTGTTTATACGTGTTTATACGTGTGAAAATGCATGTGAATTCATCCCCCCGGCTATGCACGAAATCTAAAAATTTGAAAATTTGGACTTCATAGCTGTTTATACGTGTTTATATGTGTAAAATGCATGTGAATTCAATGCACCGGCTACGGCACGAAATCTAAAAATTTGAAAATTTGCACTTCTTAGCCGGATTATCCGTGTTTATACGTGTAAAAATGCATGTGAATTCATTCCCCCCGGCTATGGCACGAATCTAAAAATTTGAAAATTTGGACTTCTTAGCTTGTATACGTGTTTATATGTGTAAAATGCATGTGAATTCAATCCCCTCGGCTATGGCACGAATCTAAAAATTTGAAAATTTGGACTTCTTAGCTTGTTTATCGTGTTTATATGTGTAAAAATGCATGTGAATTCAATGCACCCGGCTACGGCACGAAATCTAAAAATTTGAAAATTTGCACTTCTTAGCCGGATTATACGTGTTTATACGTGTAAAAATGCATGTGAATTCAATCCCCCCGGCTATGGCACGAAATCTAAAAATTTGAAAATTTGGACTTCATAGCTGTTTATACGTGTTTATACGTGTAAAATTGCATGTGAATTCAATCCCCCCGGCTATGGCACGAAATCTAAAAATTTGAAAATTTGCACTTCTAACCAGTTTACGTGTTTATATGTAAAATGCATGTGAATTCAATCCCCCCGGCTATGGCACGAAATCTAAAAATTGAAAATTTGGACTTCTAGCTTGTTTATACGTGTTTATATATGTAAATAGCATGTGAATTCAATGCACCCGGCTACGGCACGAAATCTAAACATTTGAAAATTTGGACTTCATATCTGGTATATACGTGATTATACGTGTGAAAATGCATTTGAATTCAATCCCCCCGGCTATGGCACGAAATCTAAAAATTTGAAAATTTGCACTTCTTAGCCGGTTTATACGTGTTTATACGTGTAAAATTGCATGTGAATTGAATACACCCGGCTATGGCACGTAATCTAAAAATTTGAAAATTTGAACTTCTTAGCTTGTTTATACGTGTTTATACGTGTAAAAATGCATGTGAATTCAATCCCCCCGGCTATGGCACGAAATCTAAAAATTTGAAAATTTGCACTTCTTAGCCGGTTTATACGTGTTTATACGTGTAAAAATGCATGTGAATTCAATCCCCCCGGCTATGGAACGAAATCTAAAAATTTGCAAATTTGCACTTCTTAGCCGGTTTATACGCGATCAGACGTGTAAAAAGGCATGTGAATTAAATACCCCTGGCTGGTGAACGATATGTAGAAATTTGAAAATTTGGACTTCTTACCCGGTTTTCACGTGTTTGTACATGTAAAAATGTATGTGAAATCTATCCCATCGTCTATGGCACGAAATCTAAAAATTTGAAAATTTGCACTTCTTAGCTTGTTTATACGTGTTTATATATGTAAAAAAGCATGTGAATTCAATGCACCCGGCTACGCCACGAAATGTAAAAATTTGAAAATTTGCACTTCTTAGCTGTTTATACGTGTTTATACGTGTGAAAATGCATGTGAATTCAATCCCCTCGGCTATGGCACGAAATCTAAAAATTTGAAAATTTGGACTTCATAGCTGGTTTATCCGTGTTTATATGTGTAAAAATGCATGTGAATTCAATACACCCGGCTATGGCACGAAATCTAAAAATTTGAAAATTTGGACTTCTTAGCAGGTTTATACGTGTTTATATTGTAAATAGCATGGAATTCAATGCACCCGGCTACGGGCACGAAATCTAACATTTGAAAATTTGACTTCATCTCTGGTAGCTACGTGGATTATACGTGTGAAAAATGCATTTGAATCAATCCCCTCGGCTATGGGCACCGAAATCTAAAATTGAAAATTTTGCACTTCTTAGCCGGTTTATACGTGTTATACGTGTAAAATTGCATGTGAATTGAATACACCCGGCTATGGCACGTAATCTAAAAATTTGAAAATTTGAAACTTCTTAGCTTGTTTAAACGTGTTTGTACGTGTAAAAAATGTAATTTAAATTCAATCCCCCCGCTATGGCACGAAATCTAAAATTTGAAATTTGGGACTCTTAGCAGGTTTATACGTGGATTATACGTGTAAAAATGCATGTGAATTCAATCCCCCCGGCTATGGAACGAAATCTAAAAATTTGCAAATTTGCAACTTCTATAGCCGGTTTATACGCGATCAGACGTGTAACAAGGCATGTTATTAAATACACCTGGCTGGTGAACGATATGTAGAAATTTGAAAACTTTGGACTTCTTACCCGGTTTTCACGTGTTTGTACATGTAAAATGTATGTGAAAATCTATCCCATCGTCTATGGCACGAAATTCTAAAATTTGAAAATTTGCACTTCTTAGCTGTTTATACGTGTTTATATATGTAAAAAAGCATGTGAATTCAATGCACCCGGCTACGCCACGAAATGTAAAAATTTGAAAATTTGGACTTCATAGCTGGTTTATACGTGTTTATACGTGTGAAAATGCATGTGAATTCAATCCCCTCGGCTATGGCACGAAATCTAAAAATTTGAAAATTTGGACTTCATAGCTGGTTTATCCGTGTTTATATGTGTAAAAATGCATGTGAATTCAATACACCCGGCTATGGCACGAAATCTAAAAATTTGAAAATTTGGACTTCTTAGCAGGTTTATACGTGTTTATACGTGTAAAAATGCATGTGAATTCAATCCCCCCGGCTATGGCACGAAATCTAAAAATCTGAAAATTTGGACTCTTAACCCGGTTTATACGTGTCTACGCGTATAAAAATGTATTTGAATTCAATCCCACCGGCTATGGCACGAAATCTAAAAATTTGAAAATTTGGACTTCTTAGCTTGTTTATACGTGTTTATACGTGTGTAAATGCATGTGAATTCAATCCCCTCGGCTATGGCACGAAATCTAAAAATTTGAAAATTTGGACTTCATAGCTGTTTTATACATGTTTATAGTGTTAAAATGCATGTGAATTCAATACACCCGGCTACGGCACGAAATCTAAAAATGTGAAAATTTGCACTTCTTAGCCGGTTTATACGTGTTTATACGTGTAAAATTGCATGTGAATTGAATACACCCGGCTATGGCACGTAATCTAAAAATTTGAAAATTTGGACTTCTTAGCTTGTTTATACGTGTTTATATGTGTAAAAATGCATGTGAATTCAATGCACCCGGCTACGGCACGAAATCTAAAAATTTGAAAATTTGCACTTCTTAGCCGGATTATACGTGTTTATACGTGTAAAAATGCATGTGAATTCAATGCACCCGGCTACGGCACGAAATCTAAAATTTTTGAAAATTTGCACTTCTTAGCCAGATTATACGTGTTTATACGTGTAAAAATGCATGTGAATTCAATCCCCCCGGCTATGGCACGAAATCTAAAAATTTGAAAATTTGGACTTCTTAGCTTGTTTATACGTGTTTATACGTGTGAAAATGCATGTGAATTCAATCCCCTCGGCTATGGCACGAAATCTAAAAATTTGAAAATTTGGACTTCTTAGCTTGTTTATACGTGTTTATATGTGTGAAAATGCATGTGAATTCAATCCCCCCGGCTATAGCACGAAATCTAAATATTTGAAAATTTGGACTTCATAGCTGTTTTATACGTGTTTATATGTGTAAAAATGCTTGTGAATTCAATGCACCCGGCTACGGCACGAAATCTAAAAATTTGAAAATTTGCACTTCTTAGCCGGATTATCCGTGTTTATACGTGTAAAAATGCATGTGAATTCATTCCCCCCGGCTATGGCACGAAATCTAAAAATTTGAAAATTTAGACATCATAGCTTGTTTATACGTGTTTATACGTGTGAAAATGCATGTGAATTCAATCCCCTCGGCTATGGCACGAAATCTAAAAATTTGAAAATTTGGACTTCTTAGCTTGTTTATACGTGTTTATATGTGTAAAAATGCATGTGAATTCAATGCACCCGGCTACGGCACGAAATCTAAAATTTTTGAAAATTTGCACTTCTTAGCCAGATTATACGTGTTTATACGTGTAAAAATGCATGTGAATTCAATCCCCCCGGCTATGGCACGAAATCTAAAAATTTGAAAATTTGGACTTCATAGCTGGTTTATAAGTGTATGTACGTGTAAAATTTCATTTGAATTCAATCCCACCGGCTATGGCACGAAATCTAAAAATTTGAAAATTTGCACTTCTAACCCAGTTTGTACGTGTTTATACATGTAAAAATGCATGTGAATTCAATCTTGCCGGCTATGGCACGAAATATAAAAAATTTGAAAATTTGGTCTTCTAACCCGGTTTATACGCGATCAGACATGTAAAAATGCATGTGAATTAAATACCCCTGGCTGTAGAACGATATGTAGAAATTTGAAAATTTGGACTTCTAACCCGGTTTTTACGTATTTGTACATGTAAAAATGCATGTGAATTCTATCCCATCGGCTATGGAACGAAATCTCAAAATTTGAAAATTTGGACTTCTTTGCTTGTTTATACGTGTTTATACGTGTAAAAATGCGTGTGAATTCAATACACCCGGCTATGGCACGAAATCTAAAAATTTGAAAATTTGCACTTCTTCGCCGGTTTATACGTGTTTATACGTGTAAAATTTCATTTGAATTCAATCCCACCGGCTACGGCACGAAATCTAAAAATTTAAAAATTGGCACTTCTAACCCAGTTTGTACGTGTTTATACGCGTCAAAATGCATGTGAATTCTATCCCCCCGGCTATGGCACGAAATCTAAAAAATTTGAAAATTTGGACTTCTAACCCGGTTTATACGCTATCAGACATGTAAAAATGCATGTGAATTAAATACCCCTGGCTGTTGAACGATATGTAGAAATTTGAAAATTTGGACCTCTAACCCGGTTTTTACGTGTTTGTACATGTAAAAATGCATGTGAATTCTATCCCATCGGCTATGGAACGAAATCTAAAAATTTGAAAATTTGGACTTCTTAGCAGGTTTATACGTGTTTATACGTGTAAAAATGCATGTGAATTCATTCCCCCCGGCTATGGAACGAAATCTAAAAATTTGCAAATTTGGACTTCATAGCCGGTTTATACGTGTTTATATGTGTAAAAATGCATGTGAAATCAATCCCCCCGGCTATGGCACGAAATCTAAAAATTTGTAAATTTGGACTTCTAACCCGGTTTATACGCGATCAGACATGTAAAAATGCATGTGAATTAAATACCCCTGGCTGTTGAACGATATGTAGAAATTTGAAAATTTGGACTTCTAACCCGGTTTATACGTGTTTGTACATGTAAAAATGCATGTGAATTCTATCCCATCGGCTATGGAACGAAATCTCAAAATTTGAAAATTTGGACTTCTTAGCTTGTTTATACGTGTTTATACGTGTAAAAATGCGTGTGAATTCAATACACCCGGCTATGGAACGATATCTAAAAATTTGAAAATTTCGACTTCTAACCCAGTTTATACGTGTTTATAAGTGTAAAAATGCATGTAAAGTCAATCCCCCCGGCTATGGCACGAAATCTAAAGAATTTTAAAATTTGGACTTCTAACCCGGTTTATACGTGTCTACACGTGTAAAAATGTATTTGAATTCAATCCCACCGGCTATGGCACGAAATCTAAAAATTTGAAAATTTGGACTTCTTAGCTTGTTTATACGTGTTTATACGTGTGTAAATGCATGTGAATTCAATCCCCTCGGCTATGGCACGAAATCTAAAAATTTGAAAATTTGGACTTCATAGCTGTTTTATACATGTTTATAGTGTTAAAATGCATGTGAATTCAATACACCCGGCTACGGCACGAAATCTAAAAATGTGAAAATTTGCACTTCTTAGCCGGTTTATACGTGTTTATACGTGTAAAATTGCATGTGAATTGAATACACCCGACTATGGCACGTAATCTAAAAATTTGAAAATTTGGACTTCTTAGCTTGTTTATACGTGTTTATATGTGTAAAAATGCATGTGAATTCAATGCACCCGGCTACGGCACGAAATCTAAAAATTTGAAAATTTGCACTTCTTAGCCGGATTATACGTGTTTATACGTGTAAAAATGCATGTGAATTCAATGCACCCGGCTACGGCACGAAATCTAAAATTTTTGAAAATTTGCACTTCTTAGCCAGATTATACGTGTTTATACGTGTAAAAATGCATGTGAATTCAATCCCCCCGGCTATGGCACGAAATCTAAAAATTTGAAAATTTGGACTTCTTAGCTTGTTTATACGTGTTTATACGTGTAAAAATGCATGTGAATTCAATGCACCCGGCTACGGCACGAAATCTAAAATTTGAAAATTTGCACTTCTTAGCCGGATTATACGTGTTTATACGTGTAAAAATGCATGTGAATTCAATGCACCCGGCTACGGCACGAAATCTAAAATTTTTGAAAATTTGCACTTCTTAGCCAGATTATACGTGTTTATACGTGTAAAAATGCATGTGAATTCAATCCCCCCGGCTATGGCACGAAATCTAAAAATTTGAAAATTTGGACTTCTTAGCTTGTTTATACGTGTTTATACGTGTGAAAATGCATGTGAATTCAATCCCCTCGGCTATGGCACGAAATCTAAAAATTTGAAAATTTGGACTTCTTAGCTTGTTTATACGTGTTTATATGTGTGAAAATGCATGTGAATTCAATCCCCTCGGCTATGGCACGAAATCTAAAAATTTGAAAATTTGACTTCTTAGCTTGTTTATACGTGTTTATATGTGTAAAAATGCATGTGAATTCAATGCACCCGGCTACGGCACGAAATCTAAAATTTTTGAAAATTTGCACTTCTTAGCCAGATTATACGTGTTTATACGTGTAAAAATGCATGTGAATTCAATCCCCCCGGCTATGGCACGAAATCTAAAAATTTGAAAATTTGGACTTCATAGCTGGTTTATAAGTGTATGTACGTGTAAAATTTCATTTGAATTCAATCCCACCGGCTATGGCACGAAATCTAAAAATTTGAAAATTTGCACTTCTAACCCAGTTTGTACGTGTTTATACATGTAAAAATGCATGTGAATTCAATCTTGCCGGCTATGGCACGAAATATAAAAAATTTGAAAATTTGGTCTTCTAACCCGGTTTATACGCGATCAGACATGTAAAAATGCATGTGAATTAAATACCCCTGGCTGTAGAACGATATGTAGAAATTTGAAAATTTGGACTTCTAACCCTTTTTTACGTATTTGTACATGTAAAAATGCATGTGAATTCTATCCCATCGGCTATGGAACGAAATCTCAAAATTTGAAAATTTGGACTTCTTTGCTTGTTTATACGTGTTTATACGTGTAAAAATGCGTGTGAATTCAATACACCCGGCTATGGCACGAAATCTAAAAATTTGAAAATTTGCACTTCTTAGCCGGTTTATACGTGTTTATACGTGTAAAAATGCATGTGAATTCAATCCCCCCGGCTGTGGCACGATATCTAAAAATTTGAAAATTTGGACTTCATAGCTGGTTTATAAGTGTATGTACGTGTAAAATTTCATTTGAATTCAATCCCACCGGCTATGGCACGAAATCTAAAAATTTGAAAATTTGGACTTCTTAGCTTGTTTATACGTGTTTATACGTGTGTAAATGCATGTGAATTCAATCCCCTCGGCTATGGCACGAAATCTAAAAATTTGAAAATTTGGACTTCATAGCTGTTTTATACATGTTTATAGTGTTAAAATGCATGTGAATTCAATACACCCGGCTACGGCACGAAATCTAAAAATGTGAAAATTTGCACTTCTTAGCCGGTTTATACGTGTTTATACGTGTAAAATTGCATGTGAATTGAATACACCCGACTATGGCACGTAATCTAAAAATTTGAAAATTTGGACTTCTTAGCTTGTTTATACGTGTTTATATGTGTAAAAATGCATGTGAATTCAATGCACCCGGCTACGGCACGAAATCTAAAAATTTGAAAATTTGCACTTCTTAGCCGGATTATACGTGTTTATACGTGTAAAAATGCATGTGAATTCAATGCACCCGGCTACGGCACGAAATCTAAAATTTTTGAAAATTTGCACTTCTTAGCCAGATTATACGTGTTTATACGTGTAAAAATGCATGTGAATTCAATCCCCCCGGCTATGGCACGAAATCTAAAATTTGAAAATTTGGACTTCTTAGCTTGTTTATACGTGTTTATACGTGTGAAAATGCATGTGAATTCAATCCCTCGGCTATGGCACGAAATCTAAAAATTTGAAAATTTGGACTTCTTAGCTTGTTTATACGTGTTTATATGTGTGAAAATGCATGTGAATTCAATCCCCTCGGCTATGGCACGAAATCTAAAAATTTGAAAATTTGGACTTCTTAGCTTGTTTATACGTGTTTATATGTGTAAAATGCATGTGAATTCAATGCACCCGGCTACGGCACGAAATCTAAAATTTTGAAAATTTGCACTTCTTAGCCAGATTATACGTGTTTATACGTGTAAAAATGCATGTGAATTCAATCCCCCCGGCTATGGCACGAAATCTAAAAATTTGAAAATTTGGACTTCATAGCTGGTTTATAAGTGTATGTACGTGTAAAATTTCATTTGAATTCAATCCCACCGGCTATGGCACGAAATCTAAAAATTTGAAAATTTGCACTTCTAACCCAGTTTGTACGTGTTTATACGTGTAAAAATGCATGTGAATTCAATCCCGCCGGCTATGGCACGAAATATAAAAAATTTGAAAATTTGGTCTTCTAACCCGGTTTATACGCGATCAGACATGTAAAAATGCATGTGAATTAAATACCCCTGGCTGTAGAACGATATGTAGAAATTTGAAAATTTGGACTTCTAACCCGGTTTTTACGTGTTTGTACATGTAAAAATGCATGTGAATTCTATCCCATCGGCTATGGAACGAAATCTCAAAATTTGAAAATTTGGACTTCTTTGCTTGTTTATACGTGTTTATACGTGTAAAAATGCGTGTGAATTCAATACACCCGGCTATGGCACGAAATCTAAAAATTTGAAAATTTGCACTTCTTAGCCGGTTTATACGTGTTTATACGTGTAAAAATGCATGTGAATTCAATCCCCCCGGCTGTGGCACGATATCTAAAAATTTGAAAATTTGGACTTCATAGCTGGTTTATAAGTGTATGTACGTGTAAAATTTCATTTGAATTCAATCCCACCGGCTACGGCACGAAATCTAAAAATTTGAAAATTGGCACTTCTAACCCAGTATGTACGAGTTTATACGCGTCAAAATGCATGTGAATTCAATCATCCCGGCTATGGCACGAAATCTTAAAATTTGAAAATTTGGACTTCTTAGCAGGTTTATTCGTGTTTATACGTGTATAAATGCATGTGAATTCAATCCCCCCGGCTATGGAACGAAATCTAAAAATTTGCAAATTTGGACTTCTAACCCGGTTTATACGCTATCAGACATGTACAAATGCATGTGAATTAATACCCCTGGCTGTTGAACGATATGTAGAAATTGAAAATTTGGACTTCTAACCCGGTTTTTACGTGTTTGTACATGTAAAAATGCATGTGATTCTATCCCATCGGCTATGGAACGAAATCTAAAAATTTGAAAATTTGGACTTCTTTGATTGTTTATACGTGTTTATACGTGTAAAAATGTATTTAAATTCAATCCCCCCGGCTATGGCACGAAATCTAAAAATTTGAATATTGGACTTCTAACCCAGTTTGAACGTGTTTATACGTGTAAAAATGTATGTGAATTCAATACACCCGGCTATGGAACGAAATCTAAAAATTTGAAAATTTCGACTTCTAACCCAGTTTATACGTGTTAATAGGTGTAAAAATGCATGTAAAGTCAATACACCCGGCTATGGAACGAAATCTAAAAATTTGAAAATTTCGACTTCTAACCCAGTTTATACGTGTTTATAGGTGTAAAAATGCATGTAAAGTCAATCCCCCCGGCTATGGCACGAAATCTAAAAATTTGAATATTTGGACTTCTAACCCAGTTTGAACGTGTTTATACGTGTAAAAATGTATGTGAATTCAATACACCCGGCTATGGAACGAAATCTAAAAATTTGAAAATTTCGACTTCTAACCCAGTTTATACGTGTTAATAGGTGTAAAAATGCATGTAAAGTCAATACACCCGGCTATGGAACGAAATCTAAAAATTTGAAAATTTCGACTTCTAACCCAGTTTATACGTGTTTATAGGTGTAAAAATGCATGTAAAGTCAATCCCCCCGGCTATGGCACGAAATCTAAAGAATTTGAAAATTTGGACTTCTAACCCGGTTTATACGTGTCTACACGTGTAAAAATGTATTTGAATTTAATCCCACCGGCTATGGCACGAAATCTAAAAATTTGAAAATTTGGACTTCATAGCTGGTTTATAAGTGTATGTACGTGTAAAATTTCATTTGAATTCAATCCCACCGGCTATGGCACGAAATCTAAAAATTTGAAAATTTGGACTTCTAACCCGGTTTATACGCGATCAGACATGTAAAAATGCATGTAAATTAAATACCCCTGGCTGTTGAACGATATGTAGAAATTTGAAAATTTGGACTTCTAACCCGGTTTATACGTGTTTGTACATGTAAAAATGCATGTGAATTCTATCCCATCGGCTATGGAACGAAATCTCAAAATTTGAAAATTTGGACTTCTTAGCTTGTTTATACGTGTTTATACGTGTAAAAATGCGTGTGAATTCAATACACCCGGCTATGGAACGAAATCTAAAAATTTGAAAATTTCGACTTCTAACCCAGTTTATACGTGTTTATAGGTGTAAAAATGTTTGTGAATTCAATCCCCCCGGCTATGGCACGAAATCTAAAAATCTGAAAATTTGGACTTCTAACCCGGTTTATACGTGTCTACACGTGTAAAAATGTATTTGGATTTAATCCCACCGGCTATGGCACGAAATCTAAAAATTTGAAAATTTGGACTTCTTAGCTTGTTTATACGTGTTTATATATGTAAAAAAGCATGTGAATTCAATGCACCCGGCTACGGCACGAAATGTAAAATATTGAAAATTTGGACTTCATAGCTGGTTTATACGTGTTTATACGTGTGAAAATGCATGTGAATTCAATCCCCTCGGCTATGGCACGAAATCTAAAAATTTCAAAATTTGGACTTCATAGCTGGTTTATCCGTGTTTATATGTGTAAAAATGCATATGACTTCAATCCCCCCGGCTATGGCACGAAATCTAAAAATCTGAAAATTTGGACTCTTACCCGGTTTATACGTGTTTATACGCGTCAAAATGCATGTGAATTCAATCCCCCCGGCTATGGCACGAAATCTAAAAAATTTGAAAATTTGGACTTCATAGCTGGTTTATAAGTGTATGTACGTGTAAAATTTCATATGAATTCAATCCCACCGGCTATGGCACGAAATCTAAAAATTTGAAAATTTGGACTTCTAACCCGGTTTGTCCGTGTTTATCCGTGTAAAAATGCATGTGAATTCAATCCCCCCGGCTATGGCACGAAATTTAAAAAATTTGATAATTTGGACTTCTAACCCGGTTTATACGCGATCAGACATGGAAAAATGCATGTGAATTAAATACCCCTGGCTGTTGAACGATATGTAGAAATTTGAAAATTTGGACTTCTAACCCGGTTTTTACGTGTTTGTACATGTAAAAATGCATGTGAATTCTATCCCATCGGCTATGGAACGAAATCTAAAAATTTGAAAATTTGGACTTCTTTGATTGTTTATACATGTTTATACGTGTAAAAATACGTGTGAATTCAATACACCCGGCTATGTCACGTAATCTAAAAATTTGAAAATTTGAACTTCTTAGCTTGTTTAAACGTGTTTTTACGTGTAAAAATGTATTTAAATTCAATCCCCCCGGCTATGGCACGAAATTTAAAAATTTGAATATTTAGACTTCTAACCCAGTTTGTACGTGTATATATGTGTAAAAATGTATGTGAATTCAATCCCCCCGGCTATGGCACAAAAGCTAAAAATTTGAAAATTTGGGCTTCTTAGATGGTTTATACGCGATCAGACATGTAAAAATGCATGTGAATTAAATACCCCTGGCTATTGAACGATATGTAGAAATTTGAAAATTTGGACTTCTAGCCCGGTTTTTACGTGTTTGTACATGTAAAAATGCATGTGAATTCTATCCCATCGGCTATGGAACGAAATCCAAAAATTTGAAAATTTGGACTTCTTTGTTTGTTTATACGTGTTTATACGTGTATTAATACGTGTGAATTCAATACACCCGGCTATGGCACGAAATCTAAAAATATGAAAATTTGGACTTCTTAGCCGGTTTATACGTGTTTATGCGTGTAAAAATGCATGTGAATTCAATCCCCCCGGCTATGGAGCGAAATCTAAAAATTTGAAAATTTGGAATTCTTACCCAGTTTATACGTGTTTATACGTGTAAAAATGCATGTGAATTCAATCCCCCCGGCTACGGCACGAAATCTAAAAATGTTAAAATATGCACTTCTTAGCCGGTTTATACGTGTTTATACGTGTAAAATTGCATGTGAATTGAATACACCCGGCTATGGCACGTAATCTAAAAATTTGAAAATTTGAATTTCTTAGCTTGTTTAAACGTGTTTTTACGTGTAAAAATGTATTTACATTCAATCCCCCCGGCTATGGCAGGAAATCTAAAAATTTGAATATTTGGACTTCTAACCCAGTTTGTACGTGTTTATACGTGTAAAAATGTTTGTGAATTCAATCCCCCCGGCTATGGCACGAAATCTAAAAATCTGAAAATTTGGACTCTTAACCCGGTTTATACGTTTCTACGCGTGTAAAAATGTATTTGAATTCAATCCCACCGGCTATGGCACGTAATCTAGAAATTTGAAAATTTGGACTTCTTAGCTTGTTTACCCCTGGCTGTTGAACGATATGTAGAAATTTGAAAATTTGGACTTCTAACCCGGTTTATACGTGTTTGTACATGTAAAAATGCATGTGAATTCTATCCCATCGGCTATGGAACGAAATCTCAAAATTTGAAAATTTGGACTTCTTAGCTTGTTTATACGTGTTTATACGTGTAAAAATGCGTGTGAATTCAATACACCCGGCTATGGAACGAAATCTAAAAATTTGAAAATTTCGACTTCTAACCCAGTTTATACGTGTTTATAGGTGTAAAAATGCATGTAAAGTCAATCCCCCCGGCTATGGCACGAAATCTAAAGAATTTGAAAATTTGGACTTCTAACCCGGTTTATACGTGTCTACACGTGTAAAAATGTATTTGAATTTAATCCCACCGGCTATGGCACGAAATCTAAAAATTTGAAAATTTGGACTTCTTAGCTTGTTTATACGTGTTTATATATGTAAAAAAGCATGTGAATTCAATGCACCCGGCTACGGCACGAAATGTAAAATATTGAAAATTTGGACTTCATAGCTGGTTTATACGTGTTTATACGTGTGAAAATGCATGTGAATTCAATCCCCTCGGCTATGGCACGAAATCTAAAAATTTCAAAATTTGGACTTCATAGCTGGTTTATCCGTGTTTATATGTGTAAAAATGCATATGAATTCAATCCCCCCGGCTATGGCACGAAATCTAAAAATCTGAAAAATTTGGACTCTTACCCGGTTTATACGTGTTTATACGCGTCAAAATGCATGTGAATTCAATCCCCCCGGCTATGGCACGAAATCTAAAAAATTTGAAAATTTGGACTTCATAGCTGGTTTATAAGTGTATGTACGTGTAAAATTTCATATGAATTCAATCCCACCCGGCTATGGCACGAAATCTAAAAATTTGAAAATTTGGACTTCTAACCCGGTTTATACGCGATCAGACATGTAAAAATGCATGTGACTTCAATCCCCCCGGCTATGGCACGAAATCTAAAAATCTGAAAATTTGGACTCTTACCCGGTTTATACGTGTCTACGCGTATAAAAATGTATTTGAATTTAATCCCACCGGCTATGGCACGAAATCTAAAAATTTGAAAATTTGGACTTCTTAGCTTGTTTATACGTGTTTATATATGTAAAAAGCATGTGAATTCAATGCACCCGGCTACGGCACGAAATCTAAACATTTGAAAATTTGGACTTCATAGCTGGTTTATACGTGTTTATACGTGTGAAAATGCATGTGAATTCAATCCCCTCGGCTATGGCACGAAATCTAAAAATTTCAAAATTTGGACTTCATAGCTGGTTTATCCGTGTTTATATGTGTAAAAATGCATATGACTTCAATCCCCCCGGCTATGGCACGAAATCTAAAAATCTGAAAATTTGGACTCTTACCCGGTTTATACGTGTTTATACGCGTCAAAATGCATGTGAATTCAATCCCCCCGGCTATGGCACGAAATCTAAAAAATTTGAAAATTTGGACTTCATAGCTGGTTTATAAGTGTATGTACGTGTAAAATTTCATATGAATTCAATCCCACCGGCTATGGCACGAAATCTAAAAATTTGAAAATTTGGACTTCTAACCCGGTTTATACGCGATCAGACATGTAAAAATGCATGTGACTTCAATCCCCCCGGCTATGGCACGAAATCTAAAAATCTGAAAATTTGGACTCTTACCCGGTTTATACGTGTCTACGCGTATAAAAATGTATTTGAATTTAATCCCACCGGCTATGGCACGAAATCTAAAAATTTGAAAATTTGGACTTCTTAGCTTGTTTATACGTGTTTATATATGTAAAAAAGCATGTGAATTCAATGCACCCGGCTACGGCACGAAATGTAAAATATTGAAAATTTGGACTTCATAGCTGGTTTATACGTGTTTATACGTGTGAAAATGCATGTGAATTCAATCCCCTCGGCTATGGCACGAAATCTAAAAATTTCAAAATTTGGACTTCATAGCTGGTTTATCCGTGTTATATGTGTAAAAATGCATATGACTTCAATCCCCCCGGCTATGGCACGAAATCTAAAATCTGAAAATTTGGACTCTTACCCGGTTTATACGTGTTTATACGCGTCAAAATGCATGTGAATTCAATCCCCCCGGCTATGGCACGAAATCTAAAAAATTTGAAAATTTGGACTTCATAGCTGGTTTATAAGTGTATGTACGTGTAAAATTTCATATGAATTCAATCCCACCGGCTATGGCACGAAATCTAAAAATTTGAAAATTTGGACTTCTAACCCGGTTTATACGCGATCAGACATGTAAAAATGCATGTGACTTCAATCCCCCCGGCTATGGCACGAAATCTAAAAATCTGAAAATTTGGACTCTTACCCGGTTTATACGTGTCTACGCGTATAAAAATGTATTTGAATTCAATCCCACCGGCTATGGCACGAAATCTAAAAATTTGAAAATTTGGACTTCTTAGACGGTTTATACGTGTTTATACGTGTAAAAATGCGTGTGAATTCAATACACCCTGCTATGGCTCGAAATCTCAAAATTTGAAAATTTGGACTTCTTAACAGGTTTATACGTGTTTATACGTGTAAAAATGCATGTGACTTCAACACACCCGGCTATGGCACGAAATCTAAAAATTTGAAAATTTGGACTTATTAGTAGGTTTATACGTGTTTATACGTGTAAAAATGCATGTGAATTCATTCCCCCCGGCTATGGAACGAAATCTAAAAATTTGAAAATTTGGACTTCTTAGACGGTTTATACGTGTTTATACGTGTAAAAATGCGTGTGAATTCAATACACCCTGCTATGGCTCGAAATCTCAAAATTTGAAAATTTGGACTTCTTAGCAGGTTTATACGTGTTTATACGTGTAAAAATGCATGTGAATTCATTCCCCCCGGCTATGGAACGAAATCTAAAAATTTGCAAATGTGGACTTCTTAGCCGGTTTATACGTGTTTATATGTGTACAAATGCATGTGAATTCAATCTTCCCGGCTATGGCACGAAATCTAAAAATTTGAAAATTTGGACTTCATAGCTGGTTTATAAGTGTATGTACGTGTAAAATTTCATTTGAATTCAATCCCACCGGCTATGGCACGAAATCTAAAAATCTGAAAATTTGCACTTCCAACCCAGTTTGTCCGTGTTTATCCGTGTAAAAATGCATGTGAATTCAATCCCCCCGGCTATGGCACGAAATTTAAAAAATTTGATAATTTGGACTTCTAACCCGGTTTATACGCGATCAGACATGTAAAAATGCATGTGAATTAAATACCCCTGGCTGTTGAACGATATGTAGAAATTTGAAAATTTGGACTTCTAACCCGGTTTTTACGTGTTTGTACATGTAAAAATGCATGTGAATTCTATCCCATCGGCTATGGAACGAAATCTAAAAATTTGAAAATTTGGACTTCTTTGATTGTTTATACATGTTTATACGTGTAAAAATACGTGTGAATTCAATACACCCGGCTATGTCACGTAATCTAAAAATTTGAAAATTTGAACTTCTTAGCTTGTTTAAACGTGTTTTTACGTGTAAAAATGTATTTAAATTCAATCCCCCCGGCTATGGCACGAAATCTAAAAATTTGAATATTTAGACTTCTAACCCAGTTTGTACGTGTATATATGTGTAAAAATGTATGTGAATTCAATCCCCCCGGCTATGGCACAAAAGCTAAAAATTTGAAAATTTGGGCTTCTTAGATGGTTTATACGCGATCAGACATGTAAAAATGCATGTGAATTAAATACCCCTGGCTATTGAACGATATGTAGAAATTTGAAAATTTGGACTTCTAACCCGGTTTTTACGTGTTTGTACATGTAAAAATGCATGTGAATTCTATCCCATCGGCTATGGAACGAAATCCAAAAATTTGAAAATTTGGACTTCTTTGTTTGTTTATACGTGTTTATACGTGTATTAATACGTGTGAATTCAATACACCCGGCTATGGCACGAAATCTAAAAATTTGAAAATTTGGACTTCTTAGCCGGTTTATACGTGTTTATACGTGTAAAAATGCATGTGAATTCAATCCCCCCGGCTATAGAGCGAAATCTAAAAATTTGAAAATTTGGACTTCTAACCCAGTTTATACGTGTTTATACGTGTAAAAATGCATGTAAATTCAATCCCCCCGGCTATGGCACGAAATCTAAAAATTTGAAAATTTGGACTTTTAGCAGGTTTATACGTGTTTGTACGTGTAAAAATGCATGTGAATTCAATCCCCCCGTCTATGGAACGAAATTTAAAAATTTGAAAATTTGGACTTCTTAGCTTGTTTATACGTGTTTATACATGTAAAAATACGTGTGAATTCAATACACCCGGCTATGGCACGAAATCTAAAAATTTGAAAATTTGAACTTCTAACCCAGGTTATACGTGTTTACACGTGTAAAAATGGATGTGAATTCAATCCCCCCGGCTATGGCACGTAATCTAAAAATCTGAAAATTTGGACTCTTAACCCGGTTTAACGTTTCTACGCGTGTAATAATGTATTTGAATTCAATCCCACCGGCTATGGCACGTAATCTAAAAATTTGAAAATTTGGACTTCTTAGCTTGTTTATACGTGTTTATACGTGTAAAAATATGTGTGAATTCAATACACCCGGCTATGGCACGAAATCTAAAAATTTGAAAATTTGAACTTCTAACCCAGTTTACACGTGTTTATACGTGTAAAAATGTATGTGAATTCAATCCCCCCGGCTACGGCACGAAATCTAAAAATTTGAAAATATGCACTTCTTAGCCGGTTTATACGTGTTTATACGTGTAAAATTGCATGTGAATTGAATACACCCGGCTATGGCACGTAATCTAAAAATTTGAAAATTTGGACTTCTTAGCCGGTTTATACGCGATCAGACATGTAAAAATGCATGTGAATTAAATACCCCTGGCTGTTGAACGATATGTAGAAATTTGAAAATTTGGACTTCTAACCCGGTTTTTACGTGTTTGTGCATGTAAAAATGCATGTGAATTCTATCCGATCGGCTATAGATCGAAATCTAGAAATTTGAAAATTTGGACTTCTTTGCTTGTTTATACGGTTTTATACGTGTAAAAATACGTGTGAATTCAATACACCCGGCTATGGCACGAATCTAAAATATGAAAATTTGGACTTCTTAAGCCGGTTTATACGTGTTTATGCGTGTAAAATGCATGTGACTTCAATCCCCCCGGCTATGGAGGAAATCTTAAAAATTTGAAATTTGGAATTCTAACCCAGTTTCTACGTGTTTATACGTGGTAAATGCTGTGAATTACCCCCCGGCTACGGCACGAAATCTAAAAATGTGAAATTTGAACTTCTAACCCAAAGTTTACACGTGTGGGGTTTATACGTGTAAAACTGTATGTGAATTTCAATCCCCCCGGCTACGGCACGAAATCTAAAAAGTTTGAAAATATACACTTCTTAGCCGGTTTATAATTTATGTACTGTAAAATTTCATAGTTGAATGCCTCCAACCGGCTATGGCAACGAAATCTAAAAAATCTGAAATTTGCACTTCCAACCCAGTTTGTCCGTGTTTATCCGTGTAAAAATGCATGTGAATTCAATCCCCCCGGCTATGGCACGAAATTTAAAAAATTTGATAATTTGGACTTCTAACCCGGTTTATACGCGATCAGACATGTAAAAATGCATGTGAATTAAATACCCCTGGCTGTTGAACGATATGTAGAAATTTGAAAATTTGGACTTCTAACCCGGTTTTTACGTGTTTGTACATGTAAAAATGCATGTGAATTCTATCCCATCGGCTATGGAACGAAATCTAAAAATTTGAAAATTTGGACTTCTTTGATTGTTTATACGTGTTTATACGTGTGAATTCAATACACCCGGCTATGGCACGTAATCTAAAAATTTGAAAATTTGAACTTCTTAGCTTGTTTAAACGTGTTTTTACGTGTAAAAATGTATTGAAATTCAATCCCCCCGGCTATGGCACGAAATCTAAAAATTTGAATATTTAGACTTCTAACCCAGTTTGTACGTGTATATACGTGTAAAAATGTATGTGAATTCAATCCCCCCGGCTATGGCACGAAAGCTAAAAATTTGAAAATTTGGGCTTCTTAGATGGTTTATACGCGATCAGACATGTAAAAATGCATGTGAATTAAATACCCCTGGCTATTGAACGATATGTAGAAATTTGAAAATTGGACTTCTAACCCGGTTTTTACGTGTGTGTACATGTAAAAATGCATGTGAATTCTATCCCATCGGCTATGGAACGAAATCCAAAAATTTGAAAATTTGGACTTCTTTGTTTGTTTATACGTGTTTATACGGTAAAAATACGTGTGAATTCAATACCCCGGCTATGGCACGAAATCTAAAATTTGAAAATTTGACTTCTTAGCGGTTTATACTTGTTTATACGTGTAAAAATGCATGTGAATTCAATCCCCCCGGCTATAGAGCGAAATCTAAAAAGTTGAAAATTTGGACTTCTAATCCAGTTTATACGTGTTTATACGGTAAAAATGCATGTAATTCAATCCCCCGGCTATGGCACGAAATCTAAAAATTTGAAAATTTGGACTTCTTAGCAGGTTTATACGTGTTTGTACGTGTAAAAATGCATGTGAATTCAATCCCCCCGTCTATGGAACGAATTTAAAAATTTGAATATTTGGACTTCTTAGCTTGTTTATACGTTTTTATACATGTAAAAATACGTGTGAATTCAATACCCCGGCTATGGCACGAAATCTAAAAATTTGAAAATTTGAACTTCTAACCCAGTTTATACGTGTTTATACGTGTAAAAATGCATGTGAATTCAATCCCCCCGGCTATGGCACGTAAATCTAAAAATCTGAAATTTGGACTCTTAACCCGGTTTATACGTTTCTACGCGTGTAATAATGTATTTGAATTCAATCCCACAGGCTATGGCACGTAATCTAGAAATTTGAAAATTTGGACTTCTTAGCTTGTTTATACGTGTTTATACGTGTAAAAATACGTGTGAATTCAATACACCCGGCTATGGCACGAAATCTAAAAATTTGAAAAATTTGAACTTCTAACCCAGTTTACACGTGTTTATACGTGTAAAAATGTATGTGAATTCAATCCCCACCGGCTACGGCACGAAAATCTAAAAATTGAAAATATGCACTTCTTAGCCGGTTTATACGTGTTATACGTGTAAAATTGATGTGAATTGAATACACCCGGCTATGGCACGTAATCTAAAATTTAAAAATTTGGACTTCATAGCTGGTTTATAAGTGTATGTACGTGTAAAATTTCATTTGAATTCAATCCCACCGCTATGGCACGAAATCTAAAATTTGAAAATTTGGACTTCTAAGCCGTTTATACGCGTATCAGACATGTAAAAATGCATGTGAATTCATCCCCCCGGCTACGGCACGAAATCTAAAAATTTGAAAAATGCACTTCTTAGCCGGTTTATAGGGGAGAGGCGGCTATGCGTGCATGGCGGGTCAACTTGACACCTCAAATATTATTTGAATTTTACATGTTTCAGTGCAGACATTAAGGAATTTTAAAATATTACATTATTCTATTTTCCTCTTGAAAAAAATGTTAAAAACATTATTCAAATAAATTTGGACTCTTAACCCGGTTTATACGTTTCTACGCGTGTAATAATGTATTTGAATTCAATCCCACCGGCTATGGCACGTAATCTAAAAATTTGAAAATTTGGACTTTTAGCTTGTTTATAGTGTTTATACGTGTAAAAATATGTGTGAATTCAATACACCGGCTATGGCACGAAATCTAAAAATTTGAAAATTTGAACTTCTGACCCAGTTTACACGTGTTATACGTGTAAAAATGTATGTGAATTCATCCCCCCGGCTACGGCACGAAATCTAAAAATTTGAAAATATGCACTTCTAGCCGGTTTATACGTGTTTATACGTGTAAAATTGCATGTGAATTGAATACACCCGGCTATGGCACGTAATCTAAAAATTTGAAAATTTGAATTTCTTAGCTTGTTTATAAGTGTATGTACGTGTAAAATTTCATTTGAATTCAATCCCACCGGCTATGGCACGAAATCTAAAAATTTGAAAATTTGGACTTCTAAGCCGGTTTATACGCGATCAGACATGTAAAAATGCATGTGAATTCAATCCCCCCGGCTACGGCACGAAATCTAAAAATTTGAAAATGCACTTCTTAGCCGGTTTATAGGGGAGGCGGCTATGCGTGGCATGGCGGGTCAACTTGACACCTCAAATTTTATTTGAATTTTACATGTTTCAGTGCAGACACTTAAGGAATTTTAAAATATTACATTATTCTATTTTCCTCTTGAAAAAAATGTTAAAAACATTATTCTAAATAAATTTGGACTCTTAACCCGGTTTATACGTTTCTACGCGTGTAATAATGTATTTGAATTCAATCCCACCGGCTATGGCACGTAATCTAAAAATTTGAAAATTTGGACTTCTTAGCTTGTTTATACGTGTTTATACGTGTAAAAATATGTGTGAATTCAATACACCCGGCTATGGCACGAAATCTAAAAATTTGAAAATTTGAACTTCTGACCCAGTTTACACGTGTTTATACGTGTAAAAATGTATGTGAATTCAATCCCCCCGGCTACGGCACGAAATCTAAAAATTTGAAAATATGCACTTCTTAGCCGGTTTATACGTGTTTATACGTGTAAAATTGCATGTGAATTGAATACACCCGGCTATGGCACGTAATCTAAAAATTTGAAAATTTGAATTTCTTAGCTTGTTTAAACGTGTTTTTACGTGTAAAAATGTATTTAAATTCAATCCCCCCGGCTATGGCAGGAAATTTAAAAATTTGAATATTTGGACTTGTAACCCAGTTTGTACGTGTTTATACGTGTAAAAATGTATGTGAATTCAATCCCCCCGGCTATGGCACGAAATCTAAAAATTTAAAAATTTGGACTTCATAGCTGGTTTATAAGTGTATGTACGTGTAAAATTTCATTTGAATTCAATCCCACCGGCTATGGCACGAAATCTAAAAATTTGAAAATTTGGACTTCTTAGCCGGTTTATACGCGATCAGACATGTAAAAATGCATGTGAATTAAATACCCCTGGCTGTTGAACGATATGTAGAAATTTGAAAATTTGGAGTTCTAACCCGGTTTTTACGTGTTTGTACATGTAAAAATGCATGTGAATTCTATCCGATCGGCTATAGATCGAAATCTAGAAATTTGAAAATTTGGACTTCTTTGCTTGTTTATACGTGTTTATACGTGTAAAAATACGTGTGAATTCAATACACCCGGCTATGGCACGAAATCTAAAAATATGAAAATTTGGACTTCTTAGCCGGTTTATACGTGTTTATGCGTGTAAAAATGCATGTGAATTCAATCCCCCCGGCTATGGAGCGAAATCTAAAAATTTGAAAATTTGGAATTCTAAGCCAGTTTATACGTGTTTATACGTGTAAAAATGCATGTGAATTCAATCCCCCCGGCTACGGCACGAAATCTAAAAATGTGAAAATATGCACTTCTTAGCCGGTTTATACGTATTTATACGTGTAAAATTGCATGTGAATTGAATACACCCGGCTATGGCACGTAATCTAAAAATTTGAAAATTTGAATTTCTTAGCTTGTTTAAACGTGTTTTTACGTGTAAAAATGTATTTACATTCAATCCTCCCCGGCTATGGCAGGAAATCTAAAAATTTGAATATTTGGACTTCTAACCCAGTTTGTACGTGTTTATACGTGTAAAAATGTTTGTGAATTCAATCCCCCCGGCTATGGCACGAAATCTAAAAATCTGAAAATTTGGACTCTTAACCCGGTTTATACGTTCTACGCGTGTAAAAATGTATTTGAATTCAATCCCACCGGCTATGGCACGTAATCTAGAAATTTGAAAATTTGGACTTCTTAGCTTGTTTATACGTGTTTATACGTGTAAAAATACGTGTGAATTCAATACACCCGGCTATGGCAGGAAATCTAAAAATTTGAAAATTTGAACTTCTAACCCAGTTTACACGTGTTTATACGTGTAAAAATGTATGTGAATTCAATCCCCCCGGCTACGGCACGAAATCTAAAAATTTGAAAATATACACTTCTTAGCCGGTTTATAAGTGTATGTACGTGTAAAATTTCATTTGAATTCAATCCCACCGGCTATGGCACGAAATCTAAAAATCTGAAAATTTGCACTTCCAACCCAGTTTGTCCGTGTTTATCCGTGTAAAAATGCATGTGAATTCAATCCCCCCGGCTATGGCACGAAATTTAAAAAATTTGATAATTTGGACTTCTAACCCGGTTTATACGCGATCAGACATGTAAAAATGCATGTGAATTAAATACCCCTGGCTGTTGAACGATATGTAGAAATTTGAAAATTTGGACTTCTAACCCGGTTTTTACGTGTTTGTACATGTAAAAATGCATGTGAATTCTATCCCATCGGCTATGGAACGAAATCTAAAAATTTGAAAATTGGACTTCTTTGATTGTTTATACGTGTTTATACGTGTAAAATGCATGTGAATTTAATACACCCGGCTTATGGCACGTAATACTCAAAATTTGAACAATTTGAATTCTTAGCTTGTTTTGTAAAGTGTTTTTACGTGCTAAACATTATTTACATTCCAATCCCCCCGGCTATGGCTAGGCAAATTTAAAAATTTGAATTATTTGACTTGCTAACCAGGTTGTAAGTGTTATACGTTGTAAAAGTATGTTGAATTTCAATCCCCCCGGCTATGGCACGAAATCTAAAAATTTAAAATTTGGACTTCATAGCTGGTTATAAGTGTAGTACGTGTAAAATTCATTTGAATTCAATCCCACCCGGCTATGGCACGAAATCTAAAAATTTGAAAATTTGGACTTCTTAGCCGGTTTATACGCGATCAGACATGTAAAAATGCATGTGAATTAATACCCCTGGCTGTTGAACGATATGTAGAAGAATTTGAAAATTTGGCTTCTAACCCGGTTTTTACGTGTTTGTACATGTAAAAATGCATGTGAATTCTATCCGATCGGCTATAGATCGAAATCTAGAAATTTGAAAATTTGGACTTCTTTGCTTGTTTATACGTGTTTATACGTGTAAAAATACGTGTGAATTCAATACACCCGGCTATGGCACGAAATCTAAAAATATGAAAATTTGGACTTCTTAGCCGGTTTATACGTGTTTATGCGTGTAAAAATGCATGTGAATTCAATCCCCCCGGCTATGGAGCGAAATCTAAAAATTTGAAAATTTGGAATTCTAAGCCAGTTTATACGTGTTTATACGTGTAAAAATGCATGTGAATTCAATCCCCCCGGCTACGGCACGAAATCTAAAAATGTGAAAATATGCACTTCTTAGCCGGTTTATACGTATTTATACGTGTAAAAT
This sequence comes from Theocolax elegans, assembly GCA_026168455.1. Taxonomy (NCBI): domain Eukaryota; kingdom Metazoa; phylum Arthropoda; class Insecta; order Hymenoptera; family Cerocephalidae; genus Theocolax; species Theocolax elegans. Next base: position 25,707 of record JANSJX010000111.1, read on the forward strand.
TGCATGTGAATTGAATACACCCGGCTATGGCACGTAATCTAAAAATTTGAAAATTTGAATTTCTTAGCTTGTTTAAACGTGTTTTTACGTGTAAAAATGTATTTACATTCAATCCCCCCGGCTATGGCAGGAAATCTAAAAATTTGAATATTTGGACTTCTAACCCAGTTTGTACGTGTTTATACGTGTAAAAATGTTTGTGAATTCAATCCCCCCGGCTATGGCACGAAATCTAAAAATCTGAAAATTTGGACTCTTAACCCGGTTTATACGTTTCTACGCGTGTAAAAATGTATTTGAATTCAATCCCACCGGCTATGGCACGTAATCTAGAAATTTGAAAATTTGGACTTCTTAGCTTGTTTATACGTGTTTATACGTGTAAAAATACGTGTGAATTCAATACACCCGGCTATGGCAGGAAATCTAAAAATTTGAAAATTTGAACTTCTAACCCAGTTTACACGTGTTTATACGTGTAAAAATGTATGTGAATTCAATCCCCCCGGCTACGGCACGAAATCTAAAAATTTGAAAATATACACTTCTTAGCCGGTTTATAAGTGTATGTACGTGTAAAATTTCATTTGAATTCAATCCCACCGGCTATGGCACGAAATCTAAAAATCTGAAAATTTGCACTTCCAACCCAGTTTGTCCGTGTTTATCCGTGTAAAAATGCATGTGAATTCAATCCCCCCGGCTATGGCACGAAATTTAAAAAATTTGATAATTTGGACTTCTAACCCGGTTTATACGCGATCAGACATGTAAAAATGCATGTGAATTAAATACCCTGGCTGTGAACGATATGTAGAAATTTGAAAATTGGACTTCTAACCCGGTTTTTACGTGTTTGTACATGTAAAATGCATGTGAATTCTATCCCATCGGCTATGGAACGAAATCTAAAAATTTGAAAATTTGGACTTCTTTGATTGTTTATACGTGTTTATACGTGTGAATTCAATACACCCGGCTATGGCACGTAATCTAAAAATTTGAAAATTTGAACTTCTTAGCTTGTTTAAACGTGTTTTTACGTGTAAAAATGTATTGAAATTCAATCCCCCCGGCTATGGCACGAAATCTAAAAATTTGAATATTTAGACTTCTAACCCAGTTTGTACGTGTATATACGTGTAAAAATGTATGTGAATTCAATCCCCCCGGCTATGGCACGAAATTTAAAAAATTTGAATAATTTGGACTTCTAACCCTGGTTTATACGCGATCAGACATGTAAAAATGCATGTGAATTAAATACCCCTGGCTATTGAACGATATGTAGAAATTTGAAAATTTGGACTTCTAACCCGGTTTTTACGTGTGTGTACATGTAAAAATGCATGTGAATTCTATCCCATCGGCTATGGAACGAAATCCAAAAATTTGAAAATTTGGACTTCTTTGTTTGTTTATACGTGTTTATACGTGTAAAAATACGTGTGAATTCAATACACCCGGCTATGGCACGAAATCTAAAAATTTGAAAATTTGGACTTCTTAGCCGGTTTATACGTGTTTATACGTGTAAAAATGCATGTGAATTCAATCCCCCCGGCTATGGCACGAAATCTAAAAATTTGAAAATTTGGACTTCTAATCCAGTTTATACGTGTTTATACGTGTAAAAATGCATGTAAATTCAATCCCCCCGGCTATGGCACGAAATCTAAAAATTTGAATATTTAGACTTCTAACCCAGTTTGTACGTGTATATACGTGTAAAAATGTATGTGAATTCAATCCCCCCGGCTATGGCACGAAAGCTAAAAATTTGAAAATTTGGGCTTCTTAGATGGTTTATACGCGATCAGACATGTAAAAATGCATGTGAATTAAATACCCCTGGCTATTGAACGATATGTAGAAATTTGAAAATTTGGACTTCTAACCCGGTTTTTACGTGTGTGTACATGTAAAAATGCATGTGAATTCTATCCCATCGGCTATGGAACGAAATCCAAAAATTTGAAAATTTGGACTTCTTTGTTTGTTTATACGTGTTTATACGTGTAAAAATACGTGTGAATTCAATACACCCGGCTATGGCACGAAATCTAAAAATTTGAAAATTTGGACTTCTTAGCAGGTTTATACGTGTTTGTACGTGTAAAAATGCATGTGAATTCAATCCCCCCGTCTATGGAACGAAATTTAAAAATTTGAATATTTGGACTTCTTAGCTTGTTTATACGTTTTTATACATGTAAAAATACGTGTGAATTCAATACACCCGGCTATGGCACGAAATCTAAAAATTTGAAAATTTGAACTTCTAACCCAGTTTATACGTGTTTATACGTGTAAAAATGCATGTGAATTCAATCCCCCCGGCTATGGCACGTAATCTAAAAATCTGAAAATTTGGACTCTTAACCCGGTTTATACGTTTCTACGCGTGTAATAATGTATTTGAATTCAATCCCACAGGCTATGGCACGTAATCTAAAAATTTGAAAATTTGGACTTCTTAGCTTGTTTATACGTGTTTATACGTGTAAAAATACGTGTGAATTCAATACACCCGGCTATGGCACGAAATCTAAAAATTTGAAAATTTGAACTTCTAACCCAGTTTACACGTGTTTATACGTGTAAAAATGTATGTGAATTCAATCCCCCCGGCTACGGCACGAAATCTAAAAATTTGAAAATATGCACTTCTTAGCCGGTTTATACGTGTTTATACGTGTAAAATTGCATGTGAATTGAATACACCCGGCTATGGCACGTAATCTAAAAATTTAAAAATTTGGACTTCATAGCTGGTTTATAAGTGTATGTACGTGTAAAATTTCATTTGAATTCAATCCCACCGGCTATGGCACGAAATCTAAAAATTTGAAAATTTGGACTTCTAAGCCGGTTTATACGCGATCAGACATGTAAAAATGCATGTGAATTCAATCCCCCCGGCTACGGCACGAAATCTAAAAATTTGAAAATATGCACTTCTTAGCCGGTTTATAGGGGAGAGGCGGCTATGCGTGGCATGGCGGGTCAACTTGACACCTCAAATATTTATTTGAATTTTACATGTTTCAGTGCAGACACTTAAGGAATTTTAAAATATTACATTATTCTATTTTCCTCTTGAAAAAAAATGTTAAAAACATTATTCTAAATAAATTAATACGCATTTGAAATTATTGATTGAAAAGTGATGCAAGTTTCATTTTATATACAAATAATATATATAAAAAACTTAATAATTTTTAAAAAAGAACATAATTATCTTGTAGTTTTTAATAGAGACTTTCTTGCCTGACTGTGTTTTTTATTTAAAACATTAATTTAAACGAATATTAATTGCTTAAGAAGTAATAATTGGGGGGGCATGCGTGGCACCCCTGCGGGGCATGCTTAGCACACGGCACTATAATTTCACAAACTAATATATCGATCAGCTGATGAGTTTATAACCTTTCAGATCATAAAAATGTAGTATAGTAATAGGTAGATATCCTGCAGTATTTAAGTAATTTAATTGTTTAAATATATAGTTCTTAAGATACGTATTCAATGGTGCGGAATTATAAAAAGAAAAACCACGTTCTTCGTTGGAATGATGGGCAATTACATTTAAAAATAATATACTTGATCAAAATCATTTTAATAATGTGAATAATGAAATTAAAATTCCAATTTCATATATTGAACAGGCTAAGCCTCTGTTGAATTTATTGGTAACTAATATAAATTATTATTTGTAAATTAAAAAGTTTTATTTGTATGCTATTATTTCATTATCTTTTTTAACAGAGTTCTTGTTTAGCTTTAACTCCCACTAGTCAATCTACATCTTTTCAAGAATTTTTAACTTATCAGCATTAAGCTGAAGCAACTACTTTCCCCATTCAGGAACCCTTTCATACTCAATTAATTGATGGTGCATCGTTAACATTAAAAGATAATCTGACAAGCAATTCAGTAGAGAAGATTAGTGGTCAAGATGTTGCGACTAAAAAAGTTTCAAAGAAAGGCAAAGCTGCAATTATCACAAGTACAAAGTATAAAGAAACTCTATTAGATCAAAAATTGAAAAACCTAGAGAAAAAACCAAATGATAAAAAATCTAAGCCAAAAATAATAACTAATAAAATTTTGAATAAGAGAATTAAAGTGGAAAATAATAGAAGACCATTAAGATCTGTAAGTTATGAGAATGCTACAAACGTAGATGAGTCTTTACTTGGCCAAGTTTTAGAAATTCCTGTTATTGACCGCGTTCCTTCAGAAAATTATAATGTAATTTTACAAGTCGATAACATAGCAGCTGAATCTTCTATTAATAATATACATCCTATATACCAAGTCCCTTTTCCTGAAAATGTGCATTATTATTAAATGTATTTATGAATTGTATTCTAATATAATTATAAAACGTCAAATGTGATTTGTAAGACTGATTAAATTAACTAAATGATATAATAAAGTGTTAAATTTAAAGTTAAAAATTTTATCTGTCTTATCATTAATTAGAATGAAAAAATTAAATGCCTACATTTACTAAATTTATTTTAAATTACATTTAAAATATAATACCTCTTATTTTATTGCATTCATTAAAAATACAGAAGTTGAGTGTGCTATTCATGCCCCACCGCACTGACATCAATGCCCCCTAGCGGGGCATGAGTAGTCATTTCACACGCTTGTCTTTACAATTTTATAACTAATTTTAAATATAAAAATAGTAATTTTTAAAAATGTAATTATAAATTTAAGAATCTTTTTAACTATTTTCATTTTTTTAAAGTGAAGAATGATTTAAATTATTATTGTAATATAGTTTTAAACTTAAGGTGCCACGCATAGCCGCCTCTCCCCTACGTGTTTATACGTGTAAAATTGCATGTGAATTGAATACACCCGGCTATGGCACGTAATCTAAAAATTTGAAAATTTGAATTTCTTAGCTTGTTTAAACGTGTTTTTACGTGTAAAAATGTATTTACATTCAATCCCCTCGGCTATGGCAGGAAATCTAAAAATTTGAATATTTGGACTTCTAACCCAGTTTGTACGTGTTTATACGTGTAAAAATGTTTGTGAATTCAATCCCCCCGGCTATGGCACGAAATCTAAAAATCTGAAAATTTGGACTTCATAGCTGGTTTATAAGTGTATGTACGTGTAAAATTTCATTTGAATTCAATCCCACCGGCTATGGCACGAAATCTAAAAATTTGAAAATTTGGACTTCTTAGCCGGTTTATACGCGATCAGACATGTAAAAATGCATGTGAATTAAATACCCCTGGCTGTTGAACGATATGTAGAAATTTGAAAATTTGGACTTCTAACCCGGTTTTTACGTGTTTGTACATGTAAAAATGCATGTGAATTCTATCCGATCGGCTATAGATCGAAATCTAGAAATTTGAAAATTTGGACTACTTGCTTGTTTATACGTGTTTATACGCGTAAAATACGTGTGAATTCAATACACCCGGCTATGGCACGAAATCTAAAAATATGAAAATTTGGACTTCTTAGCCGGTTTATACGTGTTTATACGTGTAAAATTGCATGTGAATTGAATACACCCGGCTATGGCACGTAAGCTAAAAATTTGAAAATTTGAATTTCTTAGCTTGTTTAAACGTGTTTTTACGTGTAAAAGTGTATGTGAATTCGAATTCAATCCCCCCGGCTATGGCACGAAATCTAAAAATCTGAAAATTTGGACTTCATAGCTGGTTTATAAGTGTATGTACGTGTAAAATTTCATTTGAATTCAATCCCACCGGCTATGGCACGAAATCTAAAAATTTGAAAATTTGGACTTCTTAGCCGGTTTATACGCGATCAGACATGTAAAATGCATGTGAATTAAATACCCCTGGCTGTTGAACGATATGTAGAAATTTGAAAATTTGGACTTCTAACCCGGTTTTTACGTGTTTGTACATGTAAAAATGCATGTGAATTCTATCCGATCGGCTATAGATCGAAATCTAGAAATTTGAAATTTGGACTACTTTGCTTGTTTATACGTGTTTATACGCGTAAAAATACGTGTGAATTCAATACACCCGGCTATGGCACGAAATCTAAAAATATGAAAATTTGGACTTCTTAGCCGGTTTATACGTGTTTATACGTGTAAAATTGCATGTGAATTGAATACACCCGGCTATGGCACGTAAGCTAAAAATTTGAAAATTTGAATTTCTTAGCTTGTTTAAACGTGTTTTTACGTGTAAAAGTGTATGTGAATTCAATCCCCCCGGCTATGGCACGAAATCTAAAAATTTAAAAATTTGGACTTCATAGCTGGTTTATAAGTGTATGTACGTGTAAAATTTCATTTGAATTCAATCCCACCGGCTATGGCACGAAATCTAAAAATTTGAAAATTTGGACTTCTTAGCCGGTTTATACGCGATCAGACATGTAAAAATGCATGTGAATTAAATACCCCTGGCTGTTGAACGATATGTAGAAATTTGAAAATTTGGACTTCTAACCCGGTTTGACGTGTTTGTACATGTAAAAATGCATGTGAATTCTATCCGATCGGCTATAGATCGAAATCTAGAAATTTGAAAATTTGGACTTCTTAGCCGGTTTATACGTGTTTATACGTGTAAAATTGCATGTGAATTGAATACACCCGGCTATGGCACGTAAGCTAAAAATTTGAAAATTTGAATTTCTTAGCTTGTTTAAACGTGTTTTTACGTGTAAAAATATATTTAAATTCAATCCCCCCGGCTATGGCAGGAAATCTAAAAATTTGAATATTTGGACTTCTAACCCAGTTTGTACGTGTTTATACGTGTAAAAATACGTGTGAATTCAATACACCCGGCTATGGCACGAAATCTCAAAATTTGAAAATTTGGACTTCTTAGCAGGTTTATACGTGTTTATACGTGTAAAAATGCATGTGAATTCATTCCCCCCGGCTATGGAACGTAATCTAAAAATTTGCAAATTTGAACTTCTTAGCCGGTTTATACGCGATCAGACATGTAAAAATGCATGTGATTTAAATACCCCTGGCTGTTGAACGATATGTAGAAATTTGAAAATTTGGACTACTAAACCGGTTTTTACGTGTTTGTACATGTAAAAATGCATGTGAATTCTATCCCATCGGCTATGGAACGAAATCTAAAAATTTGAAAATTTGGACTGCTTTGCGTGTTTATACGTGTTTATACGTGTAAAAATACGTGTAAATTTAATACACCCGGCTATGGCACGAAATCTCAAAATTTGAAAATTTGGACTTTGTGAGGCGAACCTCACTAGCCCACATACAAATATATGTTATCAGGGGGGAGATTATCAGAGCGGGGCACACCTAAAACAAAAACATATATATTAGTCATAAATAAACAGGAACTTATGAATGTAAATTAATATAAGAAAAGAAATGAATATAGTAAGAAATGAGAATATGTATAATGTTATTACCTGGATGCGTATTAGAATCCTGGGGTCCAATAGTGGTCCAGCGATGACTACTCGTACTCTGAAGGACTCCTTGGGTAGCCTTCGCTGGTGATCCTGAGGGTTCGCTGGAGTATATATATGGTTCCTGGGCCTCCTGTAAATAAGATAATCATAAGTAAATTAATATTAAAGAATGTAGGATAGGTTAGGACAAATATAATAGATATATGGGATATAAGGAAATGTTTGTTTTGTATGGGAAGTTTGAGGTTAGGAATAGGTAAACATTGGTTTAAGAATATAGGCCCGAGCCATTCTCGTCACCGACGTTCACCGAAGGATAGGATAGGAAATAATCTTATTTTATATATGTATGTTTGAGGAAAATGTAAGGAAATAAAGGAGATGGAGAGAAATGAAAGGCAACGCAAGAAACGATACCACCTACCGTACAAGCGAAGTATACCTATGTCCATCGATGCCGTCTGCACCTGTCCTCGTCCAAGGGAGCCAACGTTGCGGTGATCCTGCCCAGGTACGGAGTTCCCCCGGCGAAGAGATTGACCCTGTTGAACACCGACGAAACTCACGACGTACAAAAATGCATACGGGTATACGCGCACGGAGACAAACAACATGTCTAGATCTCTCGTCGAGCGTGAGAGTGGAGGAAGCCTTCTCGCTCTCGCGCAACTGCTCGACGCAAGATGGTGGTGCGCCGCGGGGGAACGAAGGAACGAGCGGGAACGATCCAGATAGACTCCCCGTGTGTAAGAGAAAGAAAGAAGATATACTGATGCAATGGGGGAGGTGGAGAATTCGCCCGCTGCGGGTCATCTTTGCAAGAGTTGTACCGCCACTAGGAGAGAGGTTGAAGAAGAGAGGAATAGGTGGCGGTACAGTAGTTGGCAGGAAATTCAAACTAGACGATAGGAGAACGGGATTGGAGAAGAACTACGACAAAGAAGGATACGAGTAGCGCCGTGTAACGGAAAAACGGAAAAGGATATCGAGGAAGGAGAACGACCACTCACTCACCGCCGATACCTTGAAGGAGACGCATCGAGACAGTAAAGATACAAAGAGAAAATAGATCGGACTATAAAAATCGAGAAATAGTAAATACTAAAGAAAGTAAAGGAGATATTGGGAATTTCAGAGAGGAATCAAGTTGGAGAGAGATAATTGGAGTAGTTATTGAGACGAGAAACAAGGAACAAGGTCTAAGGATAAACCCAGAGAAAAAGCGGTGAGTGGTCTGCACGTGGCCATATTATATATTCTTTTCGGAGTGAATCGGGTTCCTCACTGCGTTTAATTAATATATATATGTAATTTACGGTATCTTGTTAGAATATTGTGACGGGAAGATCGGGCCCGTATAAAATAATATTGCTTTCGAAAATAATTGTCGGGAATTAATTTATATAAGTAAATTATAATAAACATATTAATGGAAATGTTCATATATTCTGGTTATAATTATTTTTAATACGATTGAGTCTCCTCACTTCCCCTTTTCCTAACAAGTGTCGTTCCCGCAACGACGGCACCACGAACCCGAGACCAGAGTCGGCGACGGCAGTGAGGAGGACAACATAAATACATATATATATACGCATTATTAATATTGAAGATTAAGAAAATCATATCAGGTAGAAGTATATTCCACGTGGTGTAATGCGCGGGATACTACATCACAAAATGGCGCCCAACGTTTAATTATAATCGGAAATACTTCTAATTTAAAGTATATTATTAAAGTAATTTTTCGTGTTTAAATTTCGTTTTCGTTACTGTGAGGAACCCTAGAATGGATGAATGAGTGATATAAAAATTTATTTGTGTAAATCTGCCCACAAAAATTAAGAATAAAATTAATATTACGTTTCTAGTATCTAATACCATTATATACTTATAAAAATAATTTCAAATACATTATACCTATAAGATTTAAGTGTCACACCAATAGAAATAATTTTTATATATATTATATCTTATGTATAAAATATTTAACTATATACACACATATATATCTACATACATAAATATTTATTTAAACATTTGATTATTAAATTGAAAGGATATCGTTTCCAGGACTTATTGAAAGGAATTCTTTTTCAGATTTAATTGAAAGGAATTATTTACAGATTTAATTGAAAGGATAATTTATTACAGATTTCTAAATCAAGCTGAAAGGAAATTATTTTCAGTTTGTATTGAAAGGAAAAATTTCTTTTTCTTCAGTTTTCAGTATCCATAGACAAGGACTAATTTTCAATTTATAAATTAATTTAATATCTGTATTAAAACCTGTCCTGATAATTTTCAAAACTCTTTCTTTCCCCTTGAATAATTATAATCATTTATTTAAATAGTCCACAAAATTAATTTATTTAAATATATTGACTCAGAATTGAAAAATACAGAATATAATCAAGAAGAAATTATTTATAAAGAAGAATTACGAGGTGGTATATTTCAATATCATTTATATTAATATATTATAATCATATAATACTACCCAAAGATAAAAGTAAGTGGTGTGACACAGTGTTTATTTTTTAACCTCTAGACTATATTAAGAAGAATTATTAGTAAATACTTGAAGGTGAAAAGACATATTTAAAAGTTACTGGTAATTATCATTTATCAATATCTTCAAACATTTTCTTTTTAAAATAAATTATTCTTATTAGAATATTGGTCATATATTGGTTAAGTATTGGTTAAACGAAAGGTATATTATTTATGGAAAGAAATATTATTAATTGAAAGGTATATTGTTATTTGAAAGGTATATCATTATTTGAAAGGTATATTTATTATTTGAAAGGTATATTTGTTATTTGAAAGGTATATTTGTTATTTGAAAGGTATATTTGTTATTTGAAAGGTATATTTGTTAATTGAAAGGTATAATTGATAATTCTTAATCTAGGTAGATTTGACCATCCAATCACAGTTTTGGTGGCTAGAAACGTGCACTCTCGTAAAAATCGTTATCCCTTATTCTTATTAACACCTATCGTTAATACTAAAATTAATTTTACGAAAATTTGATACATTAGCGGTATATTACGAGATTTTATTAAAGTTTGATATTTAAACGGTGGAATTTGCGGTATTTTCGACATATTTTTGTTTTCTCTTTCCCTTTTACGAATATTCGGAATTTATTTGAGACTTTAAGAAAATAACTGAAAGGATGACGCTCTTTAGCCGAAAAGTAAATTCGTGGCTGAGGGAGCAATTGAAAAATCCAGAAGCATTAATAGCTTATGAACGGATCAATAATTATGATCCACATAAATTGATCATTCTCCTGGATACATTAAACCTGAAAACAAAAGGACAAAAGAAGACCTTAGTATGTCGATTATTTAGAGCAGGTTTGAGGCAGACGGATGCATCAGTACCATGGGACGTCGACATTGATAAAAGAGGGATGGAACCCCCACTTACAACAAGAGGTATTGAATCAGACGGTTCAGAGGAACTTTTAGCTCAACAGATGAGCAAAGCAAGTCAAGAAAAACAAATAATGAATAAAGAACCAGAACCATCGACTAGTAGTAAAAGCTGGGAACAAACCTTAGCTCCGGTAACAATGGACCAAATTGTCGCAACATCAACTACTACGAATTCAACTCCAACGGTATCGGTTGCGTCGACATTAGTAGGAAATACGACAATGAAAATGGTCGCGATGCAAAAGGGTTTAATTCAATCCGCATCAACATCGCAAAGGATACTTGTACACAGCTTAAACGAAAGATTGATGCTTCCTTCAGAATTAGAGAGATTAATTAATCAGAGCTTCGCACAGAATAAAAGTGCACAGTTTACTCAAACACAACGAGTAAGCCCTGATTCCTCACAACCATGCATAGAAACAACTGCACAGAATTCAATACCTCAACAAAAACAAAATGAAGAAGAAATAGTCCCTATAAATAATGGTAATCACAGAACCTCAATAAATGTCAATTTATATCCCGAAGTACAAATAGAATCGTACTACAATGCATCATCTGCTTCCAATTCAAACTCAAACACGGACTCAGAACACGAAGACGACTTAGAAGATAATAATGGGAATAATGGGAAAAATAGAGAGAACTCGAACGACATGGAATATGACCAATCCACCGACTTCATCGAACCACGAAATTCTACCGGCAACAAAGTACACCAATTTTTAAACATATTGGAAGATATGACACAAATTAGTCATAAAACAAGTACTCCGTCACAAGCAGAAAGAACAGGACAAGGACAAAACCTTAGAGATACGGCTAAAACAGCATATCAAAAGGAACCAATGCCTTATGCTACTCCTGCTCCTAAAACTAAAAAGGCGGCGCCGAACACTAGAATTTTCGAGGAAAAAGAGAAACACGAAAAGGAAAATAAGGAAAAAGATATAGTTGAAGAAGAGATAGAAAACAAAGAAAAGAGTAATGAAAAGAAACAAGATGAAGAAGATAAAAAGAAAAAATCCAAAAAACCAGTAAAAGAAAAGAAGAAAAAGAAGAAAAAGAAGAAAAATAAAAAAGATGATACCGACGACGAAGAATCGAGTGAAGATGATAGTAGCGATGAAGAAAGCAGTGATGACGAGAACGATACCGATAGTGATGATACAGATTCTAATCAGAGCGATGAGGACGCAGCTTCTACCAGTAAACAGAGGAAATCTAAAAAGAAGTCAAAGAAGTTTGATTTAGGAGAAAGTGAAAAGATACTCCAACTATTTAAAAGTTGGAATCTTTCATTCTCGGGAGAAGAGAAAGATAATCCGAATGAATTCCTATCAAGATTAATTAATTTCAGGAAAAACGTTCTAATGACGGATGCTCAATTTTTTAGAGGTCTCCCTTGCGTTTTTACAAAGAAAGCAAGCCGTTGGTACGAAAACATACAAGATGAATTGAAAAAGAAGAAATGGAATGATTTCGTGAGATCGTTTAGAGCGCAATTCACCAAGAAATTATCAGAAACCGATGTCTGGGATGAGGCGTGGAAAAGAACGCAAGGAAAATCAGAAAATATAACCAACTACATAAGTTGTATGAAATATATCTTCTCTCACTTAAAAAAGGCTCCTTCGACTAAAAAACAGATAGAAGTAGCATGGAGAAACTTGCGTCCGGATTATCGCAGGTATATGGCGGAAAAGAAAGTGAAATCGTACGCAGATCTCGAGAAATATGGCAGACGTTATGAGGATATGATAGACCTGGACAAGAGGTTTAAACCACCCCCAAGTCCAGAAAACTCGAAAATCCCAGAGGCCGTAGCACCAGAATTCTCAAAGATCGGAAAGGTGTCCTCACTTGAATCAATGAGAAAAACAGAATACAAAACATGTCCCATTAATACGGAAAACCAAGTTAAAGTGAAAGGTAACACTAAGGAAAATAAAAAGGAAAAGCCGACAAAGAAAATTGATCAAACGTTGCAAGCAACAATTGAGTTGCCGAAACCGCAATCAACAGTCGCGGCAATTACCTCTCCTCCAATGTTACCTGTTACAAACCAGCCTCCGATTACAGGACAACGTCCCCAAAATTGGACCAGATGGTCCAATAATCCTCCGGGACGAATGGAAGGATATACAAGGAACTATAATAACAGATATAATATGAATGGAGATTATAGGAACAACATAACGTGGAGGAATAACGAACCTCCAAGAAACCTACCAAGCACTAGTGGAGCAAGACCTAGGTTTACGCCGCAAAGGAACACAACACCTCCCCAAGGATTTGTAGGAGCATGTTTCCATTGCAACCAAGTAGGCCATAGGGCGTCGGAGTGTCCCACTGTAAGCTGTTACATATGCAAGCAAACAGGGCACAAAGCAACAACTTGTCCCACTAGATCAGCCCAACCAAGGTTCTCGTGTCAAGTATGTGGCCAACCAGGGTACACATTCTCACATTGTCCAAATTGTGCGCAATTGAGACAGGCTTGGGGAAACGCAATTGCAGGGGGACAACAGGGTCCTGTGTCCTCCCAGCAACAGCACCAAGGACTCCAACAATCCAACCGAGGACAATAAATGAAGAAAGAATGAATAATCCAATAGAAATATTAATAGACGAAGCAAATAAGATAAGAAACGATAAAGCGAACAATGAAAGAAATAAGAGGAAAATAGAAGAAAATTGGACGGATAAAATGAACAAAATGATTCTAGAGATGAATGAGAAAGTTACTATTAAAGAGATGCAAAAAGATGAAGAAACGAAAAGAAAAGATGAAATGGAACAAGGAGAAAATTCCGGGTGCAAAAATAAAATCACCCTGAATACATTCACTCCGGACGAAGACATGAAGTATGTATTTAAACAAGAAGAAACCTCCGACCTTACCAAAAGATCCACACTCTCCTCAGCAATAAAAGAATTACATAGACAGATGCATGGCAATGAGGCTACTCAACTAGCAGACACTCCAGATAAGGCCGTTAAATCTACTAAAGATACCGCAAACTCTGCAGACACCTCTGGTATAAGTAAAACCTCCATTCCACCTGTAGATAATTCAAATAACGCCTGGGGAGGAACGGAACATACTTGGAATAAAAGGAAGGAAAATGAAGATGATATGTTAGAAAATACGAAAAGTAAAATAAAGGTAAAATTGATAGATTATGAAGAAGATATTAAGAGAAATAATGAAAGGAAAAATAAAGAAATAGAAAATAATAGTAACAGAATTCATAAGGAAGAAATACAAAGAGTTGAATGGAATATTATAGGAAAGGAAGAAAATAAACAAAAATCAGTAGCAGAAGCAAGTCTGGAAAACAGAAGTTTTGTTCGTTTAAATATCGCCGGCCATACATTTAAAGGATTGCTCGATTCCGGTGCAATGATTTCCGTCGCAGGACCAAAGGTAATAGAAAAATTCAAAGAAAAACTCTTACCTTCGGACTCATATGTGAAAAACGCACATGGCGGAATCAGCAAATCCCTAGGAACTCTTAAATTAACATTAGAAGTGGATGGATATGTAGATACATTAGAATTGAAAGCGCAACAAGTATTCGAGCATGATATCGTCCTGGGAAAGGACTTCTGCATGAAATACGATGTAGATGAACGCCATAAACACGGTTTATGGAGAGTTCATGAAGGTCTTTGGCACAAAACCTACAGTGGTGATAACACAGGAGAACAGACGGTAATATTTGCAGAATGCAATGGAATATCAGAAGTCACAGATCCTCAACGGCATAAGGTGGAAAAATTAGTATCAAAAATACTACCTCCTCCATCAAAAACTCCGGGAGTCACAGACATGATAGAACATCACATAGCAGTATTACCAGGCTCACCTCCAATACGTCACAAACTACGTAGGATGTCCCCAGCGATGATCAACAATGCTCACGAAGAAGTAGAAAGATTATGGAATGAAGGAATAGTAGAATGGTCAGCAAGTGATTACACGAGCGCTCCAGTGATGGTTAAGAAACCCGATGGAACATATAGATTTTGTATAGACTACAGAGATCTAAATAAACAAACAAAAAGAGATGCATACCCTGTCCCAAATATGGATACCATACTAGATAGAATGCGACACTCCCGATTTATCTCGAAAATCGATTTACGACAAGCGTTTTATCAAATTCCGTTAGACAGATCAAGTAAGAAATATACAGCTTTTTCAGTACCAGGAAAAGGGCTCTTTCAGTTCACTCGAATGCCCTTCGGGCTTACTAACGCTCCAATGACATTTCAAAGATTGATCGATGCTTTGTTTGGCCCCGAATACGTACCATACGTATTCGGATACCTCGACGATATAATTATCGCAACAGAGTCGTTTGACGAACACCTGAAATGGCTGGAGGAAGTCCTGAAAAAGTTAGTAAAACATGGCTTAACAGTAAATCGGGAAAAATGCGAATTCTGCTGTTCTAGAGTTACATACTTGGGATATGTCCTTGATAAGGAAGGGTTACGACCAGATCCGAATAAAATCGCTCCAATAAGAGATTATCCAGCACCGAGAAATGTAAAAGAATTAAGAAGATTCCTTGGCATGGTTGGATGGTATGCTCGTTTCCTAGATAAGGACTCGGAAAGGAAGATACCATTACTTAAATTATTGAAAAAAGATTTGACATGGAAATGGGGAACAGAGCAACAAGAAGCTTTTGAAAGGTTAAAATTAGCATTAACTAAAGCACCTGTATTGGCACGACCCGATTTTACCAAACCATTCTGCCTACAAACGGATGCTAGTAATTATGCGATTGGCGCAGTGTTAACACAGGATCTAGAAGACGGTGAACATCCCATAGTCTACATAAGTAGAGTACTAACTGCAGCAGAAAGAAATTACTCGACAACAGAAAAAGAATGTTTAGCAGTACTATGGGCAATTAAAAAACTAAGACCCTACCTAGAAGACTACAGATTCACCGTCATAACAGACCACAGTGCTCTACGCTGGTTAAAGAATTTACGAGATCCGACAGGCAAATTGGCTAGATGGGCATTAGAAATGATGCAATGGGATTTCGAGATCGTGCACAGGAGAGGAGCTCTTAACCAAGTCCCCGATGCACTATCAAGGATGTATGAGGAAGATGGAAGGAAAATAATAAATGAAATAACGGAAATGGCGGCATTTGAAGAAATAAAAGATGAATGGTATATTAAGAAAATGAAGGAAATACAACAATTCCCTGAAAGGTATCAAAATTGGAAAATTGAAGATAACATGTTATATAGATTTCGAAATGATCCTCTACTAGATCCCATTACATATTGAGAAGATAATTGGAAACTAGTAGTACCATTAGAATATAGAGGAAGAATATTACACGAAGCACATGATATACCGTCAGTCGGACACTTAGGAATAGAAAAAACATACGATCGCATAGCAAGGGATTATTATTGGCAAGGAATGAGGCACGACGCATACAAATATATACAACAATGTACAGTCTGTCAGGCGTATAAAACACAGCAAACGGGCCAACAAGGATTAATGGGAACCAGAGTAGTAGACAAGCCATGGTGTATCGTAGCAGCCGATCTAATGGAATTCCCTCCAAGTAAAAGTCAGAATAAATATCTAATTGTCTTCCAAGACTTATTCACGAAATGGATAGAAATAAAACCAATAAGGAAAGCTGATGGAAAATCCGTCGCAAAAGCCTTGGAAGACTTGATATTATTTAGATGGGAAACTCCGGAGTACTTCCTCTCAGATAACGGTAAAGAATTCGACAATAAACACCTTAAAACAGTTCTCGAAGAATATGGAATAAAACATGTCACTACACCTCCCTATCACCCTCAAGGAAACCCCGTAGAACGCTGCAACAGAACGCTGAAAACAATGATAGCCATGTTCGTAAAGAACGACCATCGTTGTTGGGACGAACATATACATGAACTACGTCACGCCATAAATACAGCAATTCAAACATCAACTAAAGTATCTCCAGCATTCCTAAATTACGGACGAAACCCGAAACCGGTAAAAAGTCTCAGAAGAGAAGTAGAAGGAACAAAACCGATATTAAAAGTGGACCCAACAATTTGGATAGACCGTGCAAAAAGACTGGATGCACTACGTGATTTAGTAACTAAACATCTAGATCAAGCACACACTATCCAAAAGCGAAATTATGATAAAAACAAACGACACGCCGAATTCCGAATGGGTGACTGGGTTCTGAGAAGAACACATTTATTGTCGAACGCCGCACAAAAATTCTCCGCGAAATTAGGTGCTAAATACGAAGGCCCATATGAAATCATTAAAGTCTTATCCCCTACGGTATATTTGTTAAACATGGATTCAGGAAAAAGAAATGCGAAAGTGCACGTATCAGAATTAAAAAGATACATACCTCCCCGACGGATGTAAGTTTTGGTTTTTGTCATGTTACAGGTCTCAGAAAATGGACAAGGGCAAGACACCGTCCACATCAAGTGACAAACCGACGTCGGTCCACTTCAGCGCGGACGGTGAAACGGTTCAGGAAGACCCGGTCGTCCTACTAACTCGTTGGTTGGGAATCCTTCCCAATCCGACACCAGTAGACGAACCCGCTTCCTCGCCAGTCCTCGGGTGGGCCGATCAACTGGCCACCATGTTCCGTGAGGACATGCTGGCTCAGGGGATCGTTCCCCCTGGGGAGGGGGGTGACGAGCCGACTCTTTCGGCTCAAACCACCAAGGCGAATCCGGACCCATCGCCCAAACAAGAAACGGCAGAGCCGGCCCGGGAGAATGTCGACACCAACGACATAATCCCGCGAGCCCCTCCGACTCCTCCAAGGACGCTCTGGGCGGATGAACCGCTAGACGATGAGACGCTTTTTGAGGAAGATAATCGCACGGCAGAACAGGCCGGAGATTCAAACGCCAACCAAGGCAAAGAATCCTCTCAGGCCCCTCCGTGCGACATCCTCCTCTCTCCTGGGCCAAGGACAGCTATGGAGGTATTTGAGAGCGGCCCAAAGATCTGCACGGAGGAAGGGTCAGAGGAAACCATGGGAACAGACCCATGGGATCCCAAAACACTCCCTCCGACGCCCCCCACTCACCCGGATCGGCTAAGAGCCTTAAAGGGAGAACTGGTCAAAATAGCGGAAGTAGCCTGTACCACCTTGGCTACTCCTACAGAAGTGGAGACCGCCCGTGCTAGGGGTGCAATCCCCAAAAGATGGGGAATCCCCAATCCACGGAAACCCCCGGCGGCGTCCGGCGTCCGGTGTCCGGCGTCCGACATTCACTATTGGGCGTCCTTTTATTATGTTTTATATATACGTATGTGTATAAGGGTAAGTGTGTTACAGTGAAGAGGTCAGGGTGAGGGTGATTTTGCTGTAGACGACGTCCGGATGACCTGGAGGTCACCCTGTCCACCTGGACATCGTCTTCAGGAAGTGACAATATTTTTTGCAAATTTATGCAGAACGGCATGTAGACTTTCCTGTGGAGGATGTCAGGATAACCTGGAGGTTACCCTGACCACCTGGACATCGTCTTCAGGGAGTGAGAATATTTTTTGCAAATTCAAGTAGAAAGGCATGTAGACTTTCCTGTGGAGGATGTCAGGATAACCTGGAGGTTACCCTGACCACCTGGTCATCGTCTTCAGGAAGTGACAATATTTTTTGCAAATTCTAGTAGAAAGGCATGTAGACTTCCCTGTGGACGATGTCAGGATAACCTGGAGGTTACCCTGACCACCTGGACATCGTCTTCAGGAAGTGACAATATTTGTTGCAAATTCAAGCAGAAAGGCATGTAGACTTCCCTGTGGACGATGTCAGGATAACCTGGAGGTTACACTGACCACCTGCACATCGTCTTCAGGAAGTGACAATATTTTTTGTAAATTCAAGTAGAAAGGCATGTAGACTTCCCTGTGGACGATGTCAGGATAACCTGGAGGTTACACTGACCACCTGCACATCGTCTTCAGAAAACGTACATTCGAAATAATTTATAATTTCTGATTTAAATTTTTTGTACAAAAAATAGTTTGTGATAAATTAAAAAAAAAACAGTTTTCATTAATTGTAAATTTTAACATATTTAAGCAGTGCAAAAATCTAACGAATCTAACCAAGAAAAATCTAACCATGTCGTAGTTAATACTTTCAGTACGGGCAATGTATTAAGAATTTTCACCTTATTCGTAAATTAAAATAACTTGTTTAAATATATAAATATTTCAAATATATAGTAACGTACCCTGCTGGAATGAGAATCTCAGAACTAGATAATTAAAAGATAATAAATAGATTTTTCTACTGCGTTCCTATTTTCAATAGATTAAGCGAACCTCAAAATATTAAATAGAATGTTTTGTCCGTAAGTGTACTTGAAATTCCGCTAAATTTGGCTTATTTGATTGTTTAATTAAATACTAATGATAATTTAATGGTGTTTCCGTTTTTAATACTGCTGTTTTATAGACTTTTATATGTATTGTAGTGAATGTTTTAATTACGTTGTTTTAAGGGGATGTCGTGCTTAGAAAATGGTCATTTTTTATCATTTTTTATAAACAAACGAATGAATTTTTGAAAAAATCCTGAACGTCAGGCCTTTAGGCATGTTTTCAACAATGTACCCACATTTTTCCAGATTTTTATATCGATAATTTCATTATGATGTTTGTGTTGAAAAATTAGTTTTTCTTGACTTCTAATTACCGACCAAAAATTGTTTATTCAATTATTATTGAAAACATTATTTTTCCTTAAAAAATCAAAACGTCAGGCCCTCGTTTTTGTTTTAAGCTATCCGTATGAATTTTTTCAGAATTTTAATGCAATATTTTCTTAAAATAAAATTTTTAAAATCGTCAATGATACTCACTAATGTAGAAGGCGATATACTTAATATAAATGAGTGTAATTTAAATAATAAGAATTATAAAATAATAATATTTTTCAAGTATACATTATTTACATCAAGCAACATTTTAACATATCATTACTTAAGAAATAAACAAATATTAAAAATATACAAATTTAAAAATAATTAATTGTCTAATATAGCATTAATTAAATATGAATTAAAATATTTTGATAGACATTGTTAAAATACATTGTCTGCAAAAAGTGACATTATTTTAGAACTTTGTCTAGATATTAATGAAACAAAAAATTACAAAATAATTATTACCTATAATAACGAATATACAAGATGCCATATTATATTATTTATTTTATTTTTAACCCCATAAGCACACTTTCAGAGAAAAGGTATTCTATAAGAAATCTTGAATGTCCGCAAAAAAAGAATTCTTTTTGAAAGCAATAAGTATTAAGGAAGTATTACTAAAGTATTAGAAATCGAATACTTTATAAATAATTTTAAAATATCTAATAAACAATAACCGGTATACGATACAGCTTTATATAAGTCTATGTATATAGTAGTAAATTAATATTAAACAAGAAATCACAAACTGCTCTTCTATCAATTTAAAGGATTATACAAGAAAATCTTCTATACAAGACACACGCACATTTTATGTAAATTTGTTCTTTTAATTGTAATGCAAAACTTAATTATGAAATTAATAAATATTATTTATAAACAAATCAACCGCGTAATATGAAAGATAGGCAGCTGATGGGCATGTACAAGTTCCGAAACTATCTAAGTAAAATGTTGTGATAACTGTGCGTGCTAAGTTCTGAGTTCGAATCCCCATCAGGATAATTTTTTTTTTAATAATACCATTTCTATTTATGTCTGCTAAGCGGATTTCTAATAATAATACGCAAACATTACATTAAACATTTTTTTGAATTAAGTGCGACTAGGTTTATATTTATACATTATACAGAATTCTTTACATATACTTTAAGTAGTATCTTTTAGCGGACATTCATGAATTATATGATAATATAGAAAAAATTCTTAAAGAAATCTTTTTTATAAAAATATATTAGTATACAAATACTTAAAGAGTACTTCTGGATTACTTATATAATACATTGTGCTTATTGGGTATCTTCTTTTTAAAAAATTCAATTACACACACATTTAAGATAATTCAAAAACTGCATATAATTTATTAATATACCTTTTTTATTATTAATATTAATAATTAGTATATTTATTATTAGTATTATTATATTTATTTGATAATCCTGGTTGATATGGAAAACCTCTGCGTCTATACCACTCCCTCCGACTACGTCCTGCTCCTCTTCGAATTCTAACTCGATCTAAAAAAATATTCAAACTTTTATAAACAATTCTTTTTCTATATTTTCTATTTACACTCTCTACTTTCTAAATCGCAAATAGTTAATAACCACTTTCTTGAATGCGAGAATCGGGGCACTTTCTGTCGAAAGCGAATAAACATTTTCAAAAAGTGGATACTCACTGTTTTCCAACTATTTTTAGTATCTACTTTTTTCGAAAGTGTATATTTTCATTTGAAAAAGGTTGTTATTCACTTTTTGCAAGTGTGTATACACATTCTTTGAACGTTATAAGACACTTTTTTGCAGTGACCGGATTCTCACTATTGCAAAGATTTAGAGAGTACTTTAATTTCACTATTACCTATTAGAAGGCATGCGCACCTATACAATATCAAACACCAGAATGTCAGCTGTCTACTTTCTCTCTCTCTCTCTCTCTCTCTCTCTCTTTCTCTCTCTCTCTTTCTCTCTCTCTCTTTCTCTCTTTGACTCAGTCTCCTTCTCTAACTGAATTTCGTTAGCACTCATTTATAAACACATCCACACATTATAAACTTACGTAAACAATCACTCAATTAGTTATTGTGATGATTACCTGATGATTTTATTATCACGGTTGTATTGCTAGGAATTATAATTGATCTTTCTTCTTCCTCTTTCACTGGTTCGGGTGACAAATATTTTCGTCAGTTTGGAATGCCTTTTTCATTTCTTCAACTTTTTTCAATTCTTCTTTTAGCTGTTTTTCATATTGTAATAATCGATCCAATGTAACTTCATTTTTTATTTCCTATACAAATAATAAACATATTATTTTCAGCATTATTAGTATTTAAAATTATATAAAATTTTTTATAATAATCTATAATAGTAAAACTTACATTATTTTCAGTCTTTGATTTTGTAAAATATCGAAAAATTGCTGCAAACAGCATGATGTTTTAATTATACAGGATAATAAGCAACCTATCCCTGGTAGAAATCATATTCCATTAAATAAGTATTAAATAGACTGTTTGAATAGAATGGGCAAAAAATAGGCGAAAAATGTGCCCATTTTTCTCCTATCGATGAAACGCTTTTTCTCACATTTTATGACCATTTATTAATGTAAAATCCTATTTTTCTCCCATTTTTGAGCTTGTAAATATAGATTACAGTTGAGTCTAGTTATGTCCTATTAAATATCTATTAAAAATGGACAAGTGAAAAATCTAATAAAACAGCGTTTATCTTCGTAAATACTGGAAATACAACAGAAATGAGTTGTAAATCAGACGAAAACGTTAAAAACCCATCCGAAACTATAGGAAGTTTGAAGTTTACTCTTTCCGGAAAGCTGGAAGCATTATTCGAATGTTTTGAGGTTGTGGTCATTCTATTAAGTGCTAATAAAATGGGAGAAAAAGCGTTTCATCACAAGGTACTTACTACCAATTTTTAATTCCTAGTTCTTAGTTTTAAATTTCTACTAGGGATTACATCCTGTGATTAGTATCAACTGACTATAAATATGAGGATATATTCTTGTGGGTAAATATTTACTATCATCTAAATTTTAGAGACAATTATGAAACTTGGAACTAATACAAATTTTCATTGCTTTGAAAATTTATTAATGAATCTAAATATGTTTGAAACAATTTATCTTTTCAAAACTTTAAATTAATGATCTTTTAAACTAAATATTGTAGATCAAAAATTATTTATTTGATTTTATTGAAAATATTATTGTTAAAAATAGCTTTATTTATTGTTAAAATAAATTTATTTAAGAACAATATACCTAATTATGTCTCAATAAAAAATTAACCATTTTAATAACAATACATTTTAATTCAACATAGCAATTTGAAGAATGAGATTAGAATATAATACTTGCGAATTTTGACACCTTCTCGGAAGCTGTCTTTTTAGGACTTTATGTTAGAGAAACTTAATGTTATATAGTTACTATTTATTTTCTTAGCAATAATTTCAAATTATTGCTAAGAAAAGAAAAATATAAGTAAGAATTTTTAATTGTCAGATAACGATGTTTCAAAAGTGAAATTGGTTTGCTATATTATAACATAAATACTTGTCGATTCCAGTGTGATTTCGGTACTTTTTATTGCAGAAACTTTTTATATTGTTTAAGTAATATATTACTGTTTAATTAATTTAATTTAATTTTTAAGTTAGTTAATTGCTAAATTATTAAATTATATGTTTATTAAATTGCTAAAAATTATCTTATTCAAGTCATTCTAAATGTTTTAAATTTGAGTTGATTTGTGGCTTTTAATAATTGGTTTTTGATTTTTTTTCAATGTTAGCGCTCAAATAGCTGTATTTAAGGAATGGTGATTTGTATAATATATATTTATTTATCTTGTGATGTTACGTATGAAAAGGAGAGAAGCGAGGAATAAAAAAGTTGACGACTGGATACTACAAGTATAATTCTACAAATATAATTTTTTATTTTACATATTATTTATTTCATTATAAGTGTAAATATTAATTTTGTTAGAATATTCATTTACTCTTACATACAAAAACACATTTATAGATTACTGAGTAAAGTAATAAATCTTTGTATAGAGTTCGATTCTAGTAAGTATCTTTGTTTTTGTTCGTTTAGCCTGCGTGCATTATACCAGTCAGTACAAGTCAGTCAGTCACTGCAGTAAGATCTCATAGCCTTCCTTAGGTTCTAATAAAGTTCTTTAAGTATATATATAATAAAAGTATTATTTATTTCATTGCCCATTTCCAATAAATTTATTTACAATAAATCAAATATTAATCAAAATGTAATGCGATATAGTAAACTTAATAAATGAAATGACTTATTTCAATAACTGTAATTTTTTGTTTAATCTGAAACTAAGAAACATTTTGTTAATAAATTTTAAACACAAGAAATATAACATAAATTATAAAAGATTTCCGAAATTTGACGCATAAGAATGAGCAATGCATAAAAAAGTAATGTTTTATTATAATTTTTGAACAAAATGAAAGATATTTACTCTACAACCTCCGAAATAGACGTGTCGTCGTATTTTAGTGGATGTTCCGAGAACTGATATGGTAAATTCGAGTTAAAAATTAGAATTCAAATATTGAATAAAAAATAATTAATATAATACTAATAATATCGTCTTTACTGCAGTTAGAAACAATATAATAACAAAATTAAAATTGGTTTTTGAAATCACTAAATGTTATATTCGTTAAAGAAACGTAGACATTTATTTTAAATGAATAGGATTTATCAATCTATAAAAAATGTTAAAATTAATTGATAAATGATTAAGCAATTAATTTAAAAATATTGAACAAGAAATATGGCATTAGTAAGATACTTTGAAAGAATCGTAGAATAAATCTACAGCTTTATCGAAAGCGGTACATTTTATTTCCTCATTTTTATCCTGCAGGTTCATGTTAAATAATTTTCCTGAACTAAACAAAATAATATTACTTTTAGCAGTCACTCTAGCTTCAAAACACCAAATAAAAACACGTATATAATTAGTATAAATGCGAATTAGTAAGTATAAATAAAATTACAATTATAAATATATTTAAATAATTAAATAGAATAAAATTTACCTTTTAATTTCTTGCCCTTTTTTATTATTCATTATTGAGCTTTATGTTAACTAATTATGTCGACAGAAGAATATCATTCACGCTGTCGTTAACTATAGTTAAATAGGTATACAATTAGTTAAGGTTACTCTTATGGTTAATATGTAAATAAAAATACAAAATAAATACTATTTTTATAATACCAAATACTTGATTTTATTCCAATGTGTATCAAACTTAAAGAATACAGCAAAGAATCAATTTTTTAATCTGTATTAAAAAGTTATTTAATATTAGTAAATTAATAAGTTACACAAATTATAATTTAAATATTAAATTAATGATTAATACAAATATTGCTGAAATTTATCATTGAAAATATTTTTGTTAATTGATATTATGATGTTAATTAGCATGTAGCTATCCATACGATGATTTTATCTGTTTTTGTATAAATTTTATTTGTTTTGGAGTACTTTATGCAACTACAGTGTGACCTTTTAGTACATTAGTGTCATTGATACGTGAATATGAATTACTTTCGATCACACAAGTCTGTAAATACTTTTTACAACAGAAAATGCTACTTTTTAATTAAGAATACTTGAAAATCAATAATGGGATTTTTATTTTTGGAAAATTTATTTTTAAAACTTTATATGTGTTTAAGTGTGTGTGTGTGTTTATGTGTCAAACATCCTAATTTAATACTTAAAAATCCGTGTACAAAAATGTACCTTTGCGAAGTAATGGGTTTAAGATATATACTTGTGCAAGCTCATACCAGTAAAAGTCATTAACGGGATGTCATATCCGAATTACAGAGACCTACACTTTTCAACATAAAATTTATATTGAAATTATTAAATTAAAAATCGAAAAAAATTCAGATGAGTAGCTTAAAGTAAAAGCGAAAGCATGGCGTTTTGATATTTTAAGAAAAAATATTTTTTTATTTATTAATAATTAAATCTATTGATTTAAATATCTGCATAAATTTGGGTATATTGTTTAAAACATGCTTGGTGTCATGTTTAAAACATGGTTGATTAAAAAAATCTAAAGAGTCTAACGAGACAAACAAAATGAACTCTCTGAATTTTGTAGTCATTTTTAGATTTTTAAAAAAAGTAATTTATAAACTGACTCTTTAAAAAGAGATTCTTATTACTCGTGAATATTGAGTAGTTTAAATGACTCTTAAAGGAAAAGACATGCATTTGTAAAACATACATTTGGTAAAAACTAAATGTAAAATTTATGCTCTTACATTAGAAGTAGTTTTTAATAGTTGATGTAAAAGCTTTTCTGATATTATTTAAAATATTTTAAAATATATTCACTTAAATTACGAAATAACTTCATTATATCTGAGCTCGGAAATAAATTATAAATTAAATATATTTTTTTGAATAAAAATTACCAATGAAATGTAGTATTAGTGAATTTTCTCCTACTAAATCTAATAAATAATAAATAATTATATATTATATTTGCTAATTAATCAAATACATTTGTATAAACACAAAATCTTAATATCTCTTTAAAAATTACTCATAAAAATGAACAAAATGTGAAATTACAGCTTAAAATTAGATTTTTCAAATCTGAGATATAAGCAGTTTAAAAAACAATGAAAAAATTTCCAAAATCAAATATCTTGGAAACTATTTGTCATATGTAGCCAACCAAAGAGAACCTCTATGATTATTTTGAAATCTAGCTTTTCCTAAATTTTGGACTAAAAAAAGTACGATTTAAACTTGAACAAAAGGAAAGTATTTGTTACTTTCATTTAATTTTCTTACTCGAGAACAAAGAATAATTAAGATTTTAAAAAATGTTTTACTACATGAAGTTCTTGATCTTGCCAGTAAACTGAATTGTTTTCTATTAAAAATACAAGCAGTATTTAGAACTACGAATTTTTAAAAAAAATTGTTTATTTTGCAATAACTCAATAACGAATAAAAATAACTGAACAAACCCGAAAGCAGAAGTTAAATAAATTTGTTGTACGAATCACCATTCCTTAAATACAGCTATTTTAGCAATAACAATGAAAATATTTAAAAACCAATTTTTAAAAGCCAAAAATCAACTCAAATTTACAAGCATTTAAAATGACTTATAAGGTAAAAGACCCAGTGATTGGACAGCTAAGGCTATTGTTTGTATTAATACCATTACATATACATATATACATATTACCGAACGATAAAATTTTGTATCAAACAACTCGCGACACGGTCTAACACGTCGCACTCTGGCTAGTGGCTTTTCCCACCACCAGAGGGAGACGACTATCTCTCTACGCTCGTTGGAGAGATCGTCGTCTATTTTCTATATATATAGCCGCAGAACATCTTGCTGGCGTCGCAGATCATCTTGCGACAGGCGTCTAAGGTAAAAGGCCGTGTTCTGGGAAATTCCACCAACCATAGTGGACAAAGCGTACGATAGGACTGCTTTATTCTAAAAGTAAAGCATTTAGTTCGGAGAGACCGATATTATTATATATATATATATATATATATATATATATATACATATATATCTATATATTTGGGTACTTAAGGTATATTCTTTTCGGCTATCTATACGCTTGTATTATTCGTAAAGGCAACCTGATATTTTATGTTGTTTCGATTGCTGAACCAACCGTTTTCTTTTATAACAATTATTATTATATATTACAATTTATTTATAATAATTATACGTTGTATTGCATTTAATTTGCAACATTCGCGGTTTGAAATACGCTTTATTAACAATAATTCATGTTTAAAACGACAATAATTTTTAATTAAATCTGCATTTATTTATAACAATTCTTATTTCAATTATTAATGTTTATAATAAAAAACCTTGTGTATCTTTTATTCTATAATGTGTTAATGTGTTCGCCGTACACTTGTTTATTCAATAAAATTAATAGTTATTCGACTTAAATAATTTTATACAATTGTTAATAAAATAGTGTAATTTTATGTGTTTTTGCCCATTAAAAAGCTGTAATAATTTAGTTTCACGTGTTCATTTAAAGAAAAAAACAGCATATTATATTTAAATAAATAATGCATAATTAATACGAAAATAAAACATATTATTTTATTTATCCCACATTATATCCTGCATCTCTACTCTCAAAATAACTTCGCTCGCTACTCCCGGAGACGTAAGGCTAGTCCTAGTCAAACAAGAGCGAAAGGAACGCGAATGGTTTATTAACCATTTGCCTTCTTGTAATATTTTTTATGGTAATTGGTGCAAGTCTGGACGTGACAGATTGTATTAATTATTATAATAAATTTGGTGCATCGGCCGGGAAACTCATATTTTTGAGAGAAAAATAAAGAGATTAAAGGAATAATGTGTTTAGATGTAAAATGTCAGGTTCGCCTAAAAATACTGATTGTTATGTAAATAAACAAAGAAACGCGAGTTTAGAATTTTCTATGAATGATACGTTATTAAATTTATACAAAGAAAAAGTTCAGACTCTCGATACTCTCGATTTAACTAAAACTTCTAGGGAAACAGTGCAAAATTTGACAAAAGAAATAAATTATTTAAAGGATAGACTAGAAAAACGTGCAGCAAATATTTCATTATCTATAAAAATACCTCGCGATTTTGAATATAGAGACCCTTTTTTTCCAACTGATCTTTCTATTTCCGAAGTTAGTGAAGACGAACAAGAAGACACAATAATTACTCCCACGCGTGTAAAACATTTTAGTTTAAAACCCGCAGTTTTGAATTACGAGGAACAAAAAGAACTTATCGCGAATAATCCTGTAAATTTTAGTACGCCAGCCCCAATTTATCGTCCATATGAACCATTGATTTTAACACCGGATAACGTTATAAGCTCGGTAAGAAAACGGCTCGCGACTGAAGTAAAAAAAGAGTTGTTAGATTCTTATCTCGAGGAACCTAAAATCATAGAAAGTTTACAAGAAAGTGTAAAAAAAGGGACAACTTTTCAAGGTATCATAAATAAGATTAAAGGCGCGTTAAATATTTTTTCCGCACCGATCGAAAAAGAGACTGAGGAAGCAAAGACACTAGTGACAGACACGGCGAAAGTACTCGACGAAAAACTAATTCAAGGCGCGACAGATTTTACAGTTCCCTTCGATAATCAATTAATTAAAAAATCACCCGAACAAGCAAACTCTTCTAAGATTAAAGACGAATTATTTAATAAAATTAATTTGGACGAATTAAGAACAAGCACCGGAACAAAACCGAAAAAACTGGATAGGAGTGAAGTTAAAAAACAAATTAATAATAAAACAATGACGTCTCAAATTCGAGGTTTATCGCTAAAGGACGCTCTAGATTTAATACCGCGCTTTAACGGTCATAATATAAATTTATCGCAATTTTTGGACGGATGCAACGAAGCAAAAGAAATTTTACCGTCGGAGTATGAAAAAGAATTAACAAAACTTATTCGAATGCGTGTATATGGGGAAGCTTTAACTTGTGCGCGCGGAGAAAATTTTAATTCTATCAAAGAGATATCCGATTTTTCGAAAACACCTTCGGATCGATAAAAACATATTACGAGTGGACGGGAGAACTAGCTAAATTAAAACAAAAAAACAATGAGACAGTCGTTGCTTATTTTAATCGGTTACAAGAAATAAAAAATGAAATAGTCAAAGCGGCCGACAGAGAGGGACGAGTCGCGATAGCAGATCATTTCATGCTTGAACTAAGGCGAGATTGTTTAAAATTCTTTTTAAAGAGCAAAAGAAAATTTTACCGTCGGAGTATGAAAAAGAATTAACAAAAACTTATTCGAATGCGTTTATATGGGGAAGCTTTAACTTGTGCGCGCGAGAAAATTTTAATTCTATCAAAGAGATATCCGATTTTTTCGAAAACACCTTCGGATCGATAAAACATATTACGAGTGGACGGGAGAACTAGCTAAATTAAAACAAAAAAACATGAGACAGTCGTTGCTTATTTAATCGGTTACAAGAAATAAAAAATGAAATAGTCAAAGCGGGCCGACAGAGAGGGACGAGTCGCGATAGCAGATCATTTCATGCTTGAACTAAGGCGAGATTGTTTAAAATTCTTTTTAAAAGGGCTTCGTTGGGAAATTCGTGCGCGTTTAGGGACCCCAAGTTCTATAAAACAAGCTCGTGAACAAGCGCTTGAGGTGGAGCGCGAGTTCGCTTGTAGCGTCTTGGACGAGGAGACGCCGAGCCGAGAAGAGACTCGTTTTCGTTCAACTCGAGAAACGCGTAAAGTAAACTATATTTCTAATAACTCTCCGATTGTATGTCAATATTGTTCTAAGACTGGTCATGGAGCCGTAAATTGTTTCAAATTAGCACGAAGTTTTGCGGAAAGATTTTCCGATAATAACAACCGACGCAATCCCATAAACAGTTCATATAGTCCACAAAATCGCTCGGATAACAGTCGTAATTATAATAGACCAAATTTACAATTTGGTGGTTGGAATGAGTATCAAAATCAGACGGAATTTTTACCAAATAGAGACAGAGATAAAAATGATTCCTTTGTTCGTTATAATAATAATAAATACTCGTCGCAGCAATTTAACAAAGAAGATCGGGGAAATAATTCCGGGACTCGCGGTGTGCGCGAGCCGGTTAATCCAACTTCCCAAGAATCACGATATATTAATAACGAATCGAATAATAATATAAGATCACCAGTTACTTGTTTTCATTGCGGAAAACCCGGTCACATAAAGCGCGATTGTTATAAGTTACAAAGAGAGATAAGAGAAGGAAATCAAAATCAGGGAAACACCGACACTCTCTCTCCGAGGAGGGTCGAGAGAGAGGCTACGAATCAAATTCCCTCTACTTCGAGCGCGGAAACCCGCTCAAACGTCCCCTCCGCACCGCGAAAATAAATTTAAGCCAACAGAGTTCAGCCCCGGTCGTAATCTTCGATATCGGTCAGTTAAGACGTCCGTTAAAATTCTTGCTAGATACAGGAGCATCGGTAAGTCTAATTAAAGAGTCAGAAGTAGACTCTCGCGTAAAAATTGACGAAAATGATATTATATTGTTAAAAGGCATAACTGACCACTCATTAACTACTCGTGGTAAAATCAGAGTAGATTTCGAAGGATCTCCCGTGGAACTCAATTTAGTACATGATTCGTTCCCTATACAACAAGACGGAATCTTAGGCACCGATTTTTTCCGTAGAAACGATGCAAAAATCAATTATTTGGAACAATATTTAGAATTTAACGGATTAATCCTCCCCTTTGAAAATGCAAACAATATGCAAACGGATGAATCGATATATATAGTGGAGAATATCGAAAATTATGACCGAAAATCAATACGATATATGCCAAAACCAAGGGAAAACAATGGTTATACGAACATGAAAAATTCAAGATTTTATAATTATACCGATAGTGACTCAGAAACGTCAAGTGATTTTCAATTACACGAAAATGATGAAATGTTTATAAAATTTGACACAAACGAATCGTATGAAATCTACGAGCAAGAACAAAAAAATGGAAGAAATCAAAATGGCAACGACGAAAACCTATACAATCACAGTGAAAAAGAACAAGAGTTATATGACGATTATAAAAATGACGAAATACAAGTACATCAGATCGACGAGGAGTCGGATCTAAGGAATAATACATGTAAAGCAAGTGAAAATTGTTATGGATTAATGAATGAAGAACGATTACAAATAAATAATGGAAAAGCGCAGCCACGGGTATGTGATGTGACTGAGCCACGTATTAAAGAAAAATTTGATGAAATTACTGAAAATTATGGTATTATTGAAGCACCATTGTTCGATAGGATGGCTGAGAGTCCCTCCTGTACTAATTATGAAAACGAAGTTGACCTAAAGTATGATATTGAAAATGAAATAAAAAATGAAGAAAATTTATTGAATAAGACAGTTAATAATTGTCGAGTACAAATGGATTATGAAATCGAGGAGGGCGATAAATGCGGACCTCGTGAAAATAAGGAAAATTTTGTTGATAAAAAAATGAATTGTCGAGTACAAATGGATTATGAAATCGAGGAGGGCGATAAATGCGGACCTCGTGAAAATAAGGAAAATTTTGTTGATAAAAAGATGAATTGTCGAGTACAAATGGATTATGAAATCGAGGAGGGCGATAAATGCGGACCTCGTGAAAATAAGGAAGATTTTGTTGATAAAAAAATGAATTGTCCAGTACGAATGGATTACGAAATCAAGGAGGGCGATAAGTGCGGACCTCGTGAAAATAAGCAAGATTTTGTTGATAAAAAGATGAATTGTCCAGTAAGAATGGATTACGAAATCGAGGAGGGCGATAAATGCGGACCTCGTGATAAAAATGTTAGTTATGTTTGTAAATTGGATAACAAAGAATTGGTTATGTCGGGGGAAGAGTTAGATACTATCCCGAGAACCGAAATATTATGGATAAACAAACAAGGAACTGAAGAAACTGAAAATGAGATAAATAATGAGAATTTAATAAACATACAAGACGAAAATGAACAATATGAGGACCCTAGCGATTTTTTATTGAATGAACGAGTTATAAACGAAAATTTACGAAGTGAATTTGTTGAAGCCATACACGAAAACGAAATGAATAACAGTTATTTGGTTTATTCAAATAAACCTTATATTAATAATTTTTATAGTTATGAAAGTGAAGAGGTCGACATACACGACATTTCTGACGACCGATCTGAAGCGAGGATACTTAACATAACGGAGGATACGAGTACACTTAATCGTAATGAACGATTAAAAGAAGCATTGCATTTTGATAAAATGGACGAGGAACAAAGACAATCTATAGAGAATTTAATTGATAAATATTCGGATTGTTTCTGTCTAAAAGGAGAAAAATTAGGCGTTACAAATGCTATAGAACTTAAGATACCGACTGTCGACGACATACCAATCACAGCTAAGCCATATAGATTTCCTCATGCTCTCAAAAGCGAACTTGATAAACAATTAAAAGAAATGATTGAAGGAGACATAATTGAACCATCAAGTTCCAATTATACATCACCTGTTTTTCTAGTAACAAAAAAGCCTGATAGTCAGGGTAATAAACGATACCGACTAGTTGTCGATTTTCGACAATTAAACGATAAAACCGTAAAAGATCGATACCCATTACCTAATATACTAGATATTATCGATCAAATCGGACCAGAGAATCGTGTATTCACCGTCTTGGATTTATGTCAAGGATTTTTACAAGTTCCGTTAGCACAAGAAGATCGACACAAAACAACTTTCGCATCTTCATTCGGTTTATTTCAATTTAAAACAATGCCTATGGGATTATGCAATTCTCCAGCCACTTTTCAAAGAATGATTGATCGTGTTTTCGAAGGCATGCAAGGCAAAGAAATATTTTTATTCCTTGACGACGCAGTTATATACGCTAAAAATATTCAGGAGCATAACCAAAAGTTTGAAAAATTTTTGCAAAGAGTACGCGCCGCAAATCTGAAATTACAGCCAGACAAATGTGAATTTTTGAAGAGAGAAGTAGTGTATCTGGGACACGTACTATCACCAGAAGGTGTTTTGCCGGATCCAAAAAAATTAGAAGCAGTAAAAAAATTTCCAATTCCAAAAACAGTGAAAAACATACGTCAATTTTTAGGATTAGCAGGTTATTATAGACGATTCATTGCGAATTTTTCGGGTATAGCTAGACCATTAAGTAATTTATTAAAGAAAGACGCACCTTTCCTATGGTCCAGCGAGGTTCAAAAGGCATTCGATGATTTAAGAGAAAAATTGTGTAAGCAACCAATACTACAAATCGCAGATTTTAACAAACCATTTATAGTGACTTGTGACGCTAGCGGTACAGCAATAGGAGCAATATTATCACAAGGAGAGGTGGGAACCGACCTACCAGTTGCTTATGTTTCACGAGTATTAAACAAAGCCGAGCAAAAATATGATACTTATTCAAGGGAAGCATTAGCCATACTGTATGCCGTTACTCAGTTCGATTGCTATCTAAGAGGCCGTCGTTTCCTCATTATAACAGATCATAAACCACTTGTTTGGTTTAAAAACTCAGTAGATCCGACATCTAGAGTTAGTAGATGGAGAATAAAACTGAATGCATACGACTTTGACATCGTATACAAAGCCGGTAAAAGTAACGTTAATGCTGACGCATTATCAAGAAATCCAATAGAAGAACCCGTTTATGTTATTAAAAATCATTCTATGGAAACACGCAGTCGTGCAGGAAAAATAACACGGCTAAACTACAACGAAAAGAGAGCAAAACGACCCAACAAGTCAAATATATCAAAAGAACCAGTCAAAAACCTTCCTATAATACAAGAAGCCCCCGAGGAAATTGAAACGATAGTCAACTCAGACAAAAGATTACAACCCATGGAGATAGATAATTTTAACAACAAATTTGACGAGTCCTGGGAAGAGAAGGATGTTTACGAAGAACCAAATGATGAAAAGAAATTCATTGAAGTTAAAGAACAACTCTTTATGAGAAAAGATAATTACGTTTATTTCATAACTACGACTGGAATGCCTTTAGATGAAGGATCCAGAAATTTGGCTTCCAAATTATTACTACCTCATTTTTCCAATTTAAATCCAGGAGAAATAAGAATCAATAACGAAAACGGAAAAATGCATTTTGCTATGGTGTTACGTGACGAAGAGCGACTGAATACTTCAGAAATTATTAATAATCTAAAAACGAATCTATTAAATTTGAAAAATATTATATTAAAAGAAAAATTACGTTCAATAAGTATCGCGAAGAGCGAATTTATTGAAAACGTTTCATGGAACGAAATATTGAAACAAATAAGTATAACTCTACGAAAAATTAATGTAAAAATAATTATTTGTTTAGGATTCATAAAATGTGTGGAAGAGAGTAATAGGGAAAATATTATTCGCGAAATGCACGAGTCTGCTTGTGCAGGACATAAAGGGGTAACAAAAACCTATAAACGTATAAAACAACGTTTTTATTGGCCAGACATTAAGAAAGATGTACAAAACTACATTAGACATTGTTTAACTTGCCAACTAAAAAAATTGGTTCGTGTTAAAACTAAACAACGTATGATAATAACAGATACTCCGAACTCGGCTATGGAATCCATATCGGTCGATCTTGTGGGACCATTTCCCAGATCTCGAAATAATAACAATAATATATTAACCATTCAATGCAACCTTTCAAAATACTGTATGGCGATACCCATACCAGACGCGACCGCGGCAACGATCGCCGAAGCGTTAGTTCGTCGACACTTTTCAATTTTCAGCGCCCCATTGTTAATTATATCCGACCAAGGTACCTCATTTTTAAGTAGTCTGATGAGAGAAGTAGCGAAAATTTTTAAGATTAAACAAGTTAAAACCACGGCTTATCACCCTCAGTCCAACTCCGTTGAGCGTTTTCATAGCAGCTTAGCAGATTATTTAAAAACAATGATAGAAAGAAATGACTCATGGGATGAGTTATGCGAATTAGCCGCGTTTTCGTATAATACGTCGGTACATGAGGGTCATCTCTACACACCTTTTGAAATTGTTTTTGCACGAAAAGCGCGACTACCATCAAACGAACCTTTAGACCCACGAGAACGAGTTCCAACGTATGATGATTACATTATAAATTTACGACAACGTTTAAACGAAATACAGGGAATCGCGCGAGAAAAATTAATAGCTTCTAAACATAGGTCGAAATTCTATTACGACAGGAAAGCCAATCATCAAGAATTTCAGACAGGGGATAATGTCTGGTTATTAAAAGGAGGGAAGAAATACAAACTAGGCGATCAATATACTGGACTACATCGGATTTTAGAAATAGTTAATGACAAGGGAAATGTAAAAATAGAGCTAGCTCATAATAAAACGAAAATAGTGCATGTTAATAGGTTAAGATATTCATATATGGAACCTTTGTAGTGCCTAAACATAGGTATATAATATATAATGGCCCCAATGTGCTTGAAAATATGTATACGCACTTATATGTATATTTTACAGTTCTAAAAGTTGTCAATAGAATAATATTTATTATCTTGTAATCACAATTGGCATACATTCAACTTGAAATAAAATTATTTCAATTTATCTGACTTTATACAAAAAAAAACGATATAAAAATAATATGTATATATCTAAAGTAACGACGAAAATAAACTACAAGAAAATAATATTTTTTTTTATTATACGGAAAGATCATTACAAGAAAAGCATACACTCACTTAAATTAAATAAATACGCGATTATTAAACTAGAAACGAATAAAGCAAATAACAAAGAAAAAAGGTCTTTTTCTCTTTACTCTTCTCGCCTAAGATAACAATGATGTTAATGTACAAAGGAAAGTAAGAAAAAGGTTTAAATTTTCAATGTCAGTTGAACTTAGTCAAATTTAAATTTAATTGTTATATATATAAAAAAAAACAATTTACAATAAAATAGAATCATTGGAGTCTAACACATCACTAAACCTAAAACCTATATCCTATCCTTCCTAAGGAGTGCTTGATTGCACCCTTTCCTCCTCGTTGCGGTAAATGGTCCAGCAACACTGTCACTTATCCTTCCTAAGGAGTGCTTGGTTGCACCCTTTCCTCCTCGTTGCGGTAAATGGTCCAGCAACACTGTCACTTATCCTTCCTAAGGAGTGCTTGGTTGCACCCTTTCCTCCTCGTTGCGGTAAATAGTCCAGCAACACTGTCACTTATCCTTCCTAAGGAGTGCTTGGTTGCACCCTTTCCTCCTCGTTGCGGTAAATGGTCCAGCAACACTGTCACTTATCCTTCCTAAGGAGTGCTTGATTGCACCCTTCCTCCTCGTTGCGGTAAATGATCCAGCAACACCGTCACTTATCCTTCCTAAGGAGTGCTTGATTGCACCCTTTCCTCCTCGTTGGCACACTGTCACTTATCCTTCCTAAGGAGTGCTTGATTGCACCCTTTCCTCCTCGTTGCGGTAAATGATCCAGCAACACCGTCACTTATCCTTCCTAAGGAGTGCTTGATTGCACCCTTTCCTCCTCGTTGCGGTAAATGATCCAGCAACACCGTCACTTATCCTTCCTAAGGAGTGCTTGATTGCACCCTTTCCTCCTCGTTGCGGTAAATGGTCCAGCAACACCGTCACTTATCCTTCCTAAGGAGTGCTTGATTGCACCCTTTCCTCCTCGTTGCGGTAAATGATCCAGCAACACCGTCACTTATCCTTCCTAAGGAGTGCTTGATTGCACCCTTTCCTCCTCGTTGCGGTAAATGATCCAGCAACACTGTCACTTATCCTTCCTAAGGAGTGCTTGGTTGCACCCTTTCCTCCTCGTTGCGGTAAATGGTCCAGCAACACTGTCACTTATCCTTCCTAAGGAGTGCTTGATTGCACCCTTTCCTCCTCGTTGCGGTAAATGGTCCAGCAACACCGTCACTTATCCTTCCTAAGGAGTGCTTGGTTGCACCCTTTCCTCCTCGTTGCGGTAAATGATCCAGCAACACCGTCACTTATCCTTCCTAAGGAGTGCTTGATTGCACCCTTTCCTCCTCGTTGCGGTAAATGATCCAGCAACACCGTCACTTATCCTTCCTAAGGAGTGCTTGATTGCACCCTTTCCTCCTCGTTGCGGTAAATGATCCAGCAACACCGTCACTTATCCTTCCTAAGGAGTGCTTGATTGCACCCTTTCCTCCTCGTTGCGGTAAATGATCCAGCAACACTGTCACTTATCCTTCCTAAGGAGTGCTTATTGCACCCTTTCCTCCTCGTTGCGGTAAATGCTCCAGCAACACGGTCACTTATCCTTCCTACATACCGTTCAAAATGTAAACCTATATAAATAATTACAACTGAACTTACCTTGACTCTAGTAATTCTGTTAATTAGTCATACTTTCTTACAGAACGCGCAGGTCTAAATATATAAGGAGAGTTTGGCATACTAGAAACAAATAATCTAACACTAGGCTCAATGGACATAGGAGAATCTGTACAAACCAACAAAATACTGATTGCAAAGAAACGAGAAGAGGAGAGAAAAGATAGATTTTATTAAAATTAATAATTTTAAAAAAAAGGTTGAAAACTTCATTAATTAAATTAATTAAATAAAGTAAACTCACAAATAGTATCAATACACATGTCGGATAAAATCATCGATTCAAAATCAAAGTCTGAGAATATTTCTAATATTGATTTTAATAAAAAAAAATGCAGAAAATTCGATTAATTTGTTAATTTTGTGGATAAAGTTCAAAATTCAACTATTAATAAAAACAATAATAATTAAAATTGTACAATTTAGTATGTATGCCAATGTAGTTCATACTAGTGTTCAATCTAATACTTTGTTCATAAATACTGATTTAAACAATCTATGTATATAAAAGAAAAAGGTTTAAAAAAATAAAACAACACTTATTTTCATACGATTAATTCCATACGATTAATCAATTTTTATATAGAACTAATAATATAAAACCTAAGACAGGCACATTAAAAGATTTTCCCCTTATTTATAAACAATAAGTATGCTAATTGTTTCGAATGGTATAAAAAAAAACGTACATAACAAATAAATTTTAAAATTTTATATAACAATTTAGGATATCCAATGATAATTGGTACAGATAAATAATATTTTTCTCGTGTTTATATTACCAATAATACAATGTGTAGCAAAAAAAAATATACAAAAATAATATAATTAGTAATAAAATTCTGGTGAATTTATTTAAATATCATTCAAAATTAATATTCTTTCATTGAAAACTAAAAAGTAAACAAATTCAAACGATTTCTCTTTATTTACTTAAACATAACAAATAAGTTTCTACATTTGTTAGTTTAAATAGAATCAAGAAAACGACGAATATTTAAATTTTTCCTCAAAAAAATAAAAATAAAAAGAGTGTAAATTAGTCATTGTAACGTGAAACATAATGGAATTAAGCGAATAAAAACGAACGTTGCTACCACAATTCTATGATACGCAAGCATTGGACAGTTCTGTAACTTCTTGGGTTACTCTGTCGTACCGTTTATTCAGTGTAGTCCACTCTTTCTCCCAAGATATAGGAGGATGGTTCTACATGGGCCTATTTAGCCTACTCAATTTTCGCACTGTCACTTATGTATTGCTCATTTTTATTTTTTCATTTGTATCGATTGTATCTTTTTCTTATGAAACTAAATTAACTATTTCTCAATTATATATTATATTATATTAAAAGTGAATCTTTGTTTATAATGGCTGAAAAGAAAAGTCTAAAAAAAAAAAAGTCAAA
This sequence comes from Theocolax elegans, assembly GCA_026168455.1. NCBI lineage: Eukaryota > Metazoa > Arthropoda > Insecta > Hymenoptera > Cerocephalidae > Theocolax > Theocolax elegans. The sequence goes on from JANSJX010000111.1 coordinate 64,763, forward strand.
AAATTATGTGTTCGCTTTATATTGGGGGGGAGGGGCAGCGAAGAAAATCAAATTTTCTTCACTCCTAATCTTTTTATAAAAATATATATAGATATATTATTAAGATAGGATGTACTAACATTGTTCACATTGAAGGGAGAACCTATATTGCATAAGAACAAGAAATTTTTTTTTTCTTCTCTTCAACAATTCGTAATAGTAGAATTATTAATTGAATAAATGTAAAAAAAAAAGGAAACTAATATCTAACTCTTTTCTTTGACTTTTTAGAAAATATATATGTAAGCATACAAATATTAAAGAAGAAAATTGAAAATTTTGTAAAAAAAAAATGTGGCTACGAGAAAAAAAAATATTAGTAACATATATTTTTAACATGACTTGAAGTATACTAAAAATTAAGGGTACAAACTAAAGATAAATAATTTTTTTTGTTAACTATAGAAAACACATTTAATAATAATTATACAATTTCTCGGAATATCTATAATAAATTGTAATAATAAAACTTTTTTTATTACGTATCTATTTGTATAGGTGAATTATATCAATACTGTTAAACTGTTTGAAATAATGTACTCGAAGTATGTAACATAATAACAAACGAAGTTGAACTACGAAATAAATAATTGTAATATGGTTTATAAAGTTCACCATAAGAAATAAAGGAAAATTAATCGAAATAATGTTTATAATTTAAAATTAAGTATGATATCTTATGTTAAGAGAAATAATAATATAATAATAATATTGATCAACGACGAGGGCGTCGTTTTTAAAAAGGGGGGGAGTTGTCGCGTCCCGACGAAAATTATATTATTATTTTTCGTAAAAAGTACTGCGTAGTTTAGAATAAAAATACGGCGTAGAAGACGAACAAAATAAGGTTGATCAAGAATGATTCTAAGTAAATGCAGTAATATAAAATATAAATTTATAAAGCTAAGGAGCAGATTATTTTACGAGTGTTTCAAACGAAAAAGAGACTGATAAGTAGAGTTGAAGATATTATTCAAAGCCAATACGCACATAAGCGGGATCGCCGATAGTGAGATCGAAACGAAGGGTTACGCAAGAGTTTTTTTTGTACTGCACTATAAAATCAATGCTCGGAGAAGAGCCGGCAATGGGAAACATCGACTAGAAAATTCGAGCATTAGAAGGAAGTAATAAATTAAGCCGTTCTTTGGATAACGTCGCAGTAATAAAAGGGGGACAGCAAATTCTCCGAATTAACTACGAAGCGATACAGAAAATGCATGGGATTCGACAATTTTTAACTACGCACATCTAACGGTCCAATCGGGTGCAAGCACAGAAAAATCGAGAACTACTTACACAATTTCCATATAAGGCAAAGTGTAAGACAAGGAAGAAGTGTAAGACAAGGAGAGATGCATAGATTTTAGGGTATATAAAGAGGACCCAGAACAGACACAGCCACTCCTAAATTTTCATCTAAAGCTTTCGCAAGGCGAAGCTCTGCTGGACAACTCTTTGATTTTTATCCAAGGGCGTGGCTCTGCTACTTGAACTTTGAAATAATACGTATTAAAAATCACAAGAGGAATCGAGACGTATCATTGACATCTACAAGCCATAGTCGAGGAACTACGACTTCGACATCTGGAAATCGTCGAGCTCCAACAGCATACACATCTAACGTCGACGCCCGCAGGTCTAGCAGGACATTATACGGCAATCTGACACCGCTACCCACGTTCAAGGCGGACCTTCGTTCCTCACCGAATATACACACATATATATATATATATATACATATATATATCTATATATTTGGGTACTTAAGGTATATTCTTTTCGGCTATCTATACGCTTGTATTATTCGTAAAGGCAACCTGATATTTTATGTTGTTTCGATTGCTGAACCAACCGTTTTCTTTTATAACAATTATTATTATATATTACAATTTATTTATAATAATTATACGTTGTATTGCATTTAATTTGCAACATTCGCGGTTTGAAATACGCTTTATTAACAATAATTCATGTTTAAAACGACAATAATTTTTAATTAAATCTGCATTTATTTATAACAATTCTTATTTCAATTATTAATGTTTATAATAAAAAACCTTGTGTATCTTTTATTCTATAATGTGTTAATGTGTTCGCCGTACACTTGTTTATTCAATAAAATTAATAGTTATTCGACTTAAATAATTTTATACAATTGTTAATAAAATAGTGTAATTTTATGTGTTTTTGCCCATTAAAAAGCTGTAATAATTTAGTTTCACGTGTTCATTTAAAGAAAAAAACAGCATATTATATTTAAATAAATAATGCATAATTAATACGAAAATAAAACATATTATTTTATTTATCCCACATTATATCCTGCATCTCTACTCTCAAAATAACTTCGCTCGCTACTCCCGGAGACGTAAGGCTAGTCCTAGTCAAACAAGAGCGAAAGGAACGCGAATGGTTTATTAACCATTTGCCTTCTTGTAATATTTTTTATGGTAATTGGTGCAAGTCTGGACGTGACAGCGGCTTGAAATGAGCTGAAACAAAGAAACTTAAGCTCATTTTAGCTACCTAAAGCTGAAAGTTAGCTCTACTGCAATAAGAACAGTGTCTCCAAGCTGTCTGCGGCTTGAAATGAGCTGAAACAAGGAAACTTAAGCTCATTTTAGCTACCTTAAGCTGAAGGTTATCTCCACTGCAATAAGAACAGCGTCTCCAAGCTGTCTGCGGCTTGAAATGAGCTGAAACAAGGAAACTTAAGCTCATTTTAGCTACCTTAAGCTGCAAGTTAGCTCCACTGCAATAAGAACAGTGTTTCCAAGCTGTCTGCGGCTTGAAATGAGCTGAAACAAGGAAACTTAAGCTCATTTTAGCTACCTTAAGCTGAAAGTTAGCTCTACTGCAATAAGAACAGTGTCTCCAAGCTGTCTGCGGCTTGAAATGAGCTGAAACAAGCTGAAACAAGCTGAAAAAGTCTAGAAATATTTTTCCATTTGTCTAGCAGAGGAAGTTAGGGTCCTAAGCACGTAAGATTTTTTTGACAGCAATCAGGTTATTAAAATACCATAGATTGGAGACAACTATAAGATACCCGTCTATGTGTTGATATTTCGGATGACGGCAAGAAGCTAAAGTCTGGACTTTGACTGACTTGCTGTCATCATAACAACTGCAACTGACATTATTGAATTGCAGAAACGTTACCACACTAGCAGAAAACTTAAGCTCATTTTAGCTACCTTAAGCTGAAAGTTAGCTCTACTGCAATAAGAACAGTGTCTTCAAGCTGTCTGCGGCTTAGAAATGAGCTGAAACAAGGAAAACTTAAGCTCATTTTAGCTACCTCAAGCTGAAAGTTAGTTCCACTGCAATAAGAGCAGTGTCTCCAAGCTGTACTGCGGCTTGAAATGAGCTGAAACATGGAAACTTAGCTCATTTTAGCTACCTAAAGCTGAAAGTTAGCTCTACTGCAATAAGAACAGTGTCTCCAAGTTGTCTGCGGCTTGAAATGAGCTGAAACAAAGAAACTTAAGCTCATTTTAGCTACCTTAAGCTGCAAGTTAGCTCCACTGCAATAAGAACAGTGTTTCCAAGCTGTCTGCGGCTTGAAATGAGCTGAAACAAGGAAACTTAAGCTCATTTTAGCTACCTTAAGCTGAAAGTTAGCTCTACTGCAATAAGAACAGTGTCTCCAAGCTGTCTGCGGCTTGAAATGAGCTGAAACAAGCTGAAACAAGCTGAAAAAGTCTAGAAATATTTTTCCATTTGTCTAGCAGAGGAAGTTAGGGTCCTAAGCACGTAAGATTTTTTTGACAGCAATCAGGTTATTAAAATACCATAGATTGGAGACAACTATAAGATACCCGTCTATGTGTTGATATTTCGGATGACGGCAAGAAGCTAAAGTCTGGACTTTGACTGACTTGCTGTCATCATAACAACTGCAACTGACATTATTGAATTGCAGAAACGTTACCACACTAGCAGAAAACTTAAGCTCATTTTAGCTACCTTAAGCTGAAAGTTAGCTCTACTGCAATAAGAACAGTGTCTCCAAGCTGTCTGCGGCTTGAAATGAGCTGAAACAAGGAAACTTAAGCTCATTTTAGCTACCTAAAGCTGAAAGTTAGCTCTACTGCAATAAGAACAGTGTCTCCAAGCTGTCTGCGGCTTGAAATGAGCTGAAACAAGGAAACTTAAGCTCATTTTAGCTACCTTAAGCTGAAAGTTAGCTCCAGTGCAATAAGAACAGTGTCTCCAAGCTGTCTGCGGCTTGAAATGAGCTGAAACAAGGAAACTTAAGCTCATTTTAGCTACCTTAAGCTGAAAGTTAGCTCTACTGCAATAAGAACAGTGTCTCCAAGCTGTCTGCGGCTTGAAATGAGCTGAAACAAGCTGAAACAAGCTGAAAAAGTCTAGAAATATTTTTCCATTTGTCTAGCAGAGGAAGTTAGGGTCCTAAGCACGTAAGATTTTTTTGACAGCAATCAGGTTATTAAAATACCATAGATTGGAGACAACTATAAGATACCCGTCTATGTGTTGATATTTCGGATGACGGCAAGAAGCTAAAGTCTGGACTTTGACTGACTTGCTGTCATCATAACAACTGCAACTGACATTATTGAATTGCAGAAACGTTACCACACTAGCAGAAAACTTAAGCTCATTTTAGCTACCTTAAGCTGAAATTTAGCTCCACTGCAATAAGAACAGTGTCTTTAAGCTGTCTGCGGCTAGAAATGAGCTGAAACAAGAAACTTAAGCTCATTTTAGCTACCTCAAGCTGAAAGTTAGTTCCACTGCAATAAGAGCAGTGTCTCCAAGCTGACTGCGGCTTGAAATGAGCTGAAACATGGAAACTTTAGCTCATTTTAGCTACCTAAAGCTGAAAGTTAGCTCTACTGCAATAAGAACAGTGTCTCCAAGCTGTCTGCGGCTTGAAATGAGCTGAAACAAGGAAACTTAAGCTCATTTTAGCTACCTTAAGCTGAAGGTTATCTCCACTGCAATAAGAACAGCGTCTCCAAGCTGTCTGCGGCTTGAAATGAGCTGAAACAAGGAAACTTAAGCTCATTTTAGCTACCTTAAGCTGCAAGTTAGCTCCACTGCAATAAGAACAGTGTTTCCAAGCTGTCTGCGGCTTGAAATGAGCTGAAACAAGGAAACTTAAGCTCATTTTAGCTACCTTAAGCTGAAAGTTAGCTCTACTGCAATAAGAACAGTGTCTCCAAGCTGTCTGCGGCTTGAAATGAGCTGAAACAAGCTGAAACAAGCTGAAAAAGTCTAGAAATATTTTTCCATTTGTCTAGCAGAGGAAGTTAGGGTCCTAAGCACGTAAGATTTTTTTGACAGCAATCAGGTTATTAAAATACCATAGATTGGAGACAACTATAAGATACCCGTCTATGTGTTGATATTTCGGATGACGGCAAGAAGCTAAAGTCTGGACTTTGACTGACTTGCTGTCATCATAACAACTGCAACTGACATTATTGAATTGCAGAAACGTTACCACACTAGCAGAAAACTTAAGCTCATTTTAGCTACCTTAAGCTGAAAGTTAGCTCTACTGCAATAAGAACAGTGTCTCCAAGCTGTCTGCGGCTTGAAATGAGCTGAAACAAGGAAACTTAAGCTCATTTTAGCTACCTAAAGCTGAAAGTTAGCTCTACTGCAATAAGAACAGTGTCTCCAAGCTGTCTGCGGCTTGAAATGAGCTGAAACAAGGAAACTTAAGCTCATTTTAGCTACCTTAAGCTGAAAGTTAGCTCCAGTGCAATAAGAACAGTGTCTCCAAGCTGTCTGCGGCTTGAAATGAGCTGAAACAAGGAAACTTAAGCTCATTTTAGCTACCTTAAGCTGAAAGTTAGCTCTACTGCAATAAGAACAGTGTCTCCAAGCTGTCTGCGGCTTGAAATGAGCTGAAACAAGCTGAAACAAGCTGAAAAAGTCTAGAAATATTTTTCCATTTGTCTAGCAGAGGAAGTTAGGGTCCTAAGCACGTAAGATTTTTTTGACAGCAATCAGGTTATTAAAATACCATAGATTGGAGACAACTATAAGATACCCGTCTATGTGTTGATATTTCGGATGACGGCAAGAAGCTAAAGTCTGGACTTTGACTGACTTGCTGTCATCATAACAACTGCAACTGACATTATTGAATTGCAGAAACGTTACCACACTAGCAGAAAACTTAAGCTCATTTTAGCTACCTTAAGCTGAAAGTTAGCTCTACTGCAATAAGAACAGTGTCTCCAAGCTGTCTGCGGCTTGAAATGAGCTGAAACAAGGAAACTTAAGCTCATTTTAGCTACCTAAAGCTGAAAGTTAGCTCTACTGCAATAAGAACAGTGTCTCCAAGCTGTCTGCGGCTTGAAATGAGCTGAAACAAGGAAACTTAAGCTCATTTTAGCTACCTTAAGCTGAAAGTTAGCTCCAGTGCAATAAGAACAGTGTCTTTAAGCTGTCTGCGGCTTGAAATGAGCTGAAACAAGGAAACTTAAGCTCATTTTAGCTACCTTAAGCTGAATGTTAGCTCCAGTGCAATAAGAACAGTGTCTCCAAGCTGTCTGCGGCTAGAAATGAGCTGAAACAAGGAAACTTAAGCTCATTTTAGCTACCTTAAGCTGAAGGTTAGCTCTACTGCAATAAGAACAGCGTCTCCAAGCTGTCTGCGGCTTGAAATGAGCTGAAACAAGCTGAAACAAGCTGAAAAAGTCTAGAAATATTTTTCCATTTGTCTAGCAGAGGAAGTTAGGGTCCTAAGCACGTAAGATTTTTTTGACAGCAATCAGGTTATTAAAATACCATAGATTGGAGACAACTATAAGATACCCGTCTATGTGTTGATATTTCGGATGACGGCAAGAAGCTAAAGTCTGGACTTTGACTGACTTGCTGTCATCATAACAACTGCAACTGACATTATTGAATTGCAGAAACGTTACCACACTAGCAGAAAACTTAAGCTCATTTTAGCTACCTTAAGCTGAAAGTTAGCTCTACTGCAATAAGAACAGTGTCTCCAAGCTGTCTGCGGCTTGAAATGAGCTGAAACAAGGAAACTTAAGCTCATTTTAGCTACCTAAAGCTGAAAGTTAGCTCTACTGCAATAAGAACAGTGTCTCCAAGCTGTCTGCGGCTTGAAATGAGCTGAAACAAGGAAACTTAAGCTCATTTTAGCTACCTTAAGCTGAAAGTTAGCTCCAGTGCAATAAGAACAGTGTCTCCAAGCTGTCTGCGGCTTGAAATGAGCTGAAACAAGGAAACTTAAGCTCATTTTTGCTACCTTAAGCTGAAAGTTAGCTCTACTGCAATAAGAACAGTGTCTCCAAGCTGTCTGCGGCTTGAAATGAGCTGAAACAAGCTGAAACAAGCTGAAAAAGTCTAGAAATATTTTTCCATTTGTCTAGCAGAGGAAGTTAGGGTCCTAAGCACGTAAGATTTTTTTGACAGCAATCAGGTTATTAAAATACCATAGATTGGAGACAACTATAAGATACCCGTCTATGTGTTGATATTTCGGATGACGGCAAGAAGCTAAAGTCTGGACTTTGACTGACTTGCTGTCATCATAACAACTGCAACTGACATTATTGAATTGCAGAAACGTTACCACACTAGCAGAAAACTTAAGCTCATTTTAGCTACCTTAAGCTGAATGTCAGCTCCAGTGCAATAAGAACAGTGTCTCCAAGCTGTCTGCGGCTTGAAATGAGCTGAAACAAGGAAACTTAAGCTCATTTTAGCTACCTTAAGCTGAAAGTTAGCTCCAGTGCAATAAGAACAGTGTCTTTAAGCTGTCTGCGGCTTGAAATGAGCTGAAACAATGAAACTTAAGCTCATTTTAGCTACCTTAAGCTGAATGTTAGCTCCAGTGCAATAAGAACAGTGTCTCCAAGCTGTCTGCGGCTAGAAATGAGCTGAAACAAGGAAACTTAAGCTCATTTTAGCTACCTTAAGCTGAAGGTTAGCTCTACTGCAATAAGAACAGCGTCTCCAAGCTGTCTGCGGCTTGAAATGAGCTGAAACAAGCTGAAACAAGCTGAAAAAGTCTAGAAATATTTTTCCATTTGTCTAGCAGAGGAAGTTAGGGTCCTAAGCACGTAAGATTTTTTTGACAGCAATCAGGTTACTAAAATACCATAGATTGGAGACAACTATAAGATACCCGTCTATGTGTTGATATTTCGGATGACGGCAAGAAGCTAAAGTCTGGACTTTGACTGACTTGCTGTCATCATAACAACTGCAACTGACATTATTGAATTGCAGAAACGTTACCACACTAGCAGAAAACTTAAGCTCATTTTAGCTACCTTAAGCTGAAAGTTAGCTCCACTGCAATAAGAACAGTGTCTTTAAGCTGTCTGCGGCTAGAAATGAGCTGAAACAAGAAAACTTAAGCTCATTTTAGCTACCTCAAGCTGAAAGTTAGTTCCACTGCAATAAGAGCAGTGTCTCCAAGCTGACTGCGGCTTGAAATGAGCTGAAACATGGAAACTTTAGCTCATTTTAGCTACCTAAAGCTGAAAGTTAGCTCTACTGCAATAAGAACAGTGTCTCCAAGTTGTCTGCGGCTTGAAATGAGCTGAAACAAAGAAACTTAAGCTCATTTTAGCTACCTAAAGCTGAAAGTTAGCTCTACTGCAATAAGAACAGTGTCTCCAAGCTGTCTGCGGCTTGCAATGAGCTGAAACAAGGAAACTTAAGCTCATTTTAGCTACCTTAAGCTGAAGGTTATCTCCACTGCAATAAGAACAGCGTCTCCAAGCTGTCTGCGGCTTGAAATGAGCTGAAACAAGGAAACTTAAGCTCATTTTAGCTACCTTAAGCTGCAAGTTAGCTCCACTGCAATAAGAACAGTGTTTCCAAGCTGTCTGCGGCTTGAAATGAGCTGAAACAAGGAAACTTAAGCTCATTTTAGCTACCTTAAGCTGAAAGTTAGCTCTACTGCAATAAGAACAGTGTCTCCAAGCTGTCTGCGGCTTGAAATGTGCTGAAACAAGCTAAAACAAGCTGAAAAAGTCTAGAAATATTTTTCCATTTGTCTAGCAGAGGAAGTTAGGGTCCTAAGCACGTAAGATTTTTTTGACAGCAATCAGGTTATTAAAATACCATAGATTGGAGACAACTATAAGATACCCGTCTATGTGTTGATATTTCGGATGACGGCAAGAAGCTAAAGTCTGGACTTTGACTGACTTGCTGTCATCATAACAACTGCAACTGACATTATTGAATTTCAGAAACGTTACCACACTAGCAGAAAACTTAAGCTCATTTTAGCTACCTTAAGCTGAATGTCAGCTCCAGTGCAATAAGAACAGTGTCTCCAAGCTGTCTGCGGCTTGAAATGAGCTGAAACAAGGAAACTTAAGCTCATTTTAGCTACCTTGAGCTAATCCACTGCAATAAGAACAGTGTCTCCAAGTTGTCTGCGGCTTGAAATGAGCTGAAACAAAGAAACTTAAGCTCATTTTAGCTACCTAAAGCTGAAAGTTAGCTCTACTGCAATAAGAACAGTGTCTCCAAGTTGTCTGCGGCTTGAAATGAGCTGAAACAAAGAAACTTAAGCTCATTTTAGCTACCTAAAGCTGAAAGTTAGCTCTACTGCAATAAGAACAGTGTCTCCAAGCTGTCTGCGGCTTGAAATGAGCTGAAACAAGGAAACTTAAGCTCATTTTAGCTACCTTAAGCTGAAGGTTATCTCCACTGCAATAAGAACAGCGTCTCCAAGCTGTCTGCGGCTTGAAATGAGCTGAAACAAGGAAACTTAAGCTCATTTTAGCTACCTTAAGCTGCAAGTTAGCTCCACTGCAATAAGAACAGTGTTTCCAAGCTGTCTGCGGCTTGAAATGAGCTGAAACAAGGAAACTTAAGCTCATTTTAGCTACCTTAAGCTGAAAGTTAGCTCTACTGCAATAAGAACAGTGTCTCCAAGCTGTCTGCGGCTTGAAATGAGCTGAAACAAGCTGAAACAAGCTGAAAAAGTCTAGAAATATTTTTCCATTTGTTTAGCAGAGGAAGTTAGGGTCCTAAGCACGTAAGATTTTTTGACAGCAATCAGGTTATTAAAATACCATAGATTGGAGACAACTATAAGATACCCGTCTATGTGTTGATATTTCGGATGACGGCAAGAAGCTAAAGTCTGGACTTTGACTGACTTGCTGTCATCATAACAACTGCAACTGACATTATTGAATTGCAGAAACGTTACCACACTAGCAGAAAACTTAAGCTCATTTTAGCTACCTTAAGCTGAATGTCAGCTCCAGTGCAATAAGAACAGTGTCTCCAAGCTGTCTGCGGCTTGAAATGAGCTGAAACAAGGAAACTTAAGCTCATTTTAGCTACCTTAAGCTGAAAGTTAGCTCCAGTGCAATAAGAACAGTGTCTTTAAGCTGTCTGCGGCTTGAAATGAGCTGAAACAAGGAAACTTAAGCTCATTTTAGCTACCTTAAGCTGAATGTTAGCTCCAGTGCAATAAGAACAGTGTCTCCAAGCTGTCTGCGGCTAGAAATGAGCTGAAACAAGGAAACTTAAGCTCATTTTAGCTACCTTAAGCTGAAGGTTAGCTCTACTGCAATAAGAACAGCGTCTCCAAGCTGTCTGCGGCTTGAAATGAGCTGAAACAAGCTCAAACAAGCTGAAAAAGTCTAGAAATATTTTTCCATTTGTCTAGCAGAGGAAGTTAGGGTCCTAAGCACGTAAGATTTTTTTGACAGCAATCAGGTTACTAAAATACCATAGATTGGAGACAACTATAAGATACCCGTCTATGTGTTGATATTTCGGATGACGGCAAGAAGCTAAAGTCTGGACTTTGACTGACTTGCTGTCATCATAACAACTGCAACTGACATTATTGAATTGCAGAAACGTTACCACACTAGCAGAAAACTTAAGCTCATTTTAGCTACCTTAAGCTGAAAGTTAGCTCCACTGCAATAAGAACAGTGTCTTTAAGCTGTCTGCGGCTAGAAATGAGCTGAAACAAGGAAACTTAAGCTCATTTTAGCTACCTTAAGCTGAAAGTTAGCTCCACTGCAATAAGAACAGTGTCTCCAGCTGTCTGCGGCTTGAAATGAGCTGAAACCAGGAAACTTAGCTCATTTTAGCTACCTAAAGCTGAAAGTTAGCTCACTGCAATAAGAAACAAGTGTCCCAGTTGTCTGCGGCTTGAAAATGAGCTGAAACAAAGGAACTTTAACCATTTTTTAAGGCTACCTAAAGCGGAAAGTTAAGCTCACCTGCAATAAGAACAAGTGTCTCCAAGCTGTCTGCGGCTTGAAATGAGCTGAAACAGAAACTTAAGCTCATTTTACTACCTTAGCTTGAAGTTTCTCCCACTGCATAAGAACAAGCGGTCTCTCAAGCGTCTGCTGCTTGAAGTAGCTGAAACAAGAAACTTAAGCTCATTTTAGCTACCTTAAGCTGCAAGTTAGCTCCACTGCAATAAGAACAGTGTTTCTCCAAGCTGTACTGCGGCTTGAATGACTGAAACAAGAAACTAAAAGCTCATTTTAGCTACCCTTAACTGAAAGTTGCTCTACTGCAATTAGAACAGTGTCATTCCAAGCTGTCTGCGGCTTGAAATGAGCTGAAACAAGGAAACTTAAGCTCCAATTTTAGCTACCTTAAGCTAGATTCCAGTACCTAAAAATTTTTTTCTGTATTCTGAAAAACATTTGCAAAGTGTACCCAAAATTTGGTGCATTTTAAAATTTTGATCGGACCACTTCACGTGGAATACCCCATATATATATATATGGGTGGTTCTCTGTGACATCGAAGATGAAAAAAATAAATATTGCTATAACTGTGGGAATATGTTTTAGAGGTATCCACTAGTTCTCCTGAATTTTTTCAGATTTTTTCTGGGCCATTATTTTAAGTTACAGAGAGTCAAAGTTGACATTTTAGCACTTTTTTGCATTATATGCCCATTTTCATGAATTTTTAGCTCCCAGGGAATGCATTTTTCACTAAAAACATAAGTATGACTTTTTTTGTAAAATTTTCCGAACTTTTCATTAAAAATACTTTTAAAGACATAAATGTATGCTGTCACACTCTTGTAAGCCATTTAAACCTAAAATAGTGAAAATCAGCAATTCTGCTCCGGACTCTGGTAACCTAATACTGTCTAAAAGATGTCTTTTTATAGTCAGAAAC
>JANSJX010001047.1:0-12999 GCA_026168455.1 Theocolax elegans
ACAAATTTTAGATTTCGTTCCGTTGCCGGGTGCATTGAGTTAACATGCAATTTTACACGTATATACACGCATAAACCGGCTATGAAGTCGAAATTTCAAATTTTTAGATTTCGTTCCATAGCGGGTGCTTTGAATTCAATGCTTTTTTCTCGAATAAACACATATAAACCGGCTAAGAATCAAATTTACAAATTTTTAGATTTCGTTCCATCGCCGGTGGATTGAATTAACATGCAATATTACACGTATATACACGCATAATCCGGCTATGAAGTCAGAATTTTCAAATTTTTAGATTTCGTTCCGTTGCCGGGTGCATTGAGTTAACATGCAATATTACACTATACACGCATAAACCGGCTATGAAGTCGAAATTTCAAATTTTTAGATTTGGTTCCTTAGCCGGGTGCATTGAGTTAACATACATTTTTACACGTATATAACACATAAACCAGCTAGGAAGGCCAAATTTTCAAATTTTTAGATTCGTTCCGTTGCCGGGTGGATTGAGTTAACATGCAATATTACACGCATATACACGCATAAGCCGGCTATGAAGTCGAAGTTTTCAAATTTTTAGATTTCGTTCGACTGCCGGATGGATCGAATTAACATGCATTTTTACACGTATATACACACATAACCCGGCAAGAAGTCGAAATTTTCAAATTTTTAGATTGGTTCCTTAGCCGGGTGCATTGAGTTAACATACATTTTTACACGTATATAAACACATAAACCAGCTAGGAAGGCCAAATTTACAAATTTTAGATATCGTTCCGTTGCCGGGTGGATTGAATTAACATGCAATATTACACGTATATACACAAATAAACCAGCTAGAAGTCCATATTTTCAAATTCTTAGATTTCGTTCCGTTGCCGAGTGCATTGAGTTAACATGCAATATTACACGTATATACACGCATAATCCGGCTACGAAGTCAGAATTTTCAAATTTTAAGATTTCGTTTCATAGCAGGCTGGATTGAATAACATGCATTTTTACAGTATATACACACGTAAACCGGCGAACAAGTCGAAATTTTCATATTTTAAATTTCGTTCCGTTGCCGGGTGGATTGAGTTAACATGCAATATTACACTTTATACAAACATAAACCAGTTAGAAGTCCAATTTTCAAATTTTAGACTTTGTTCCATAGCCGGGTGCTTTGAATTCAAATGCTTTTTTTCACGTATATCACATATAAACAGGCTAAGAAGTCAAAATTTTCAAATTTTTAGATTCCGTTCATTGCCGGGTGGATTGAATTAACATGCAATATTACACGTATACACACACATAAACCAGCTAGGAAGTCCCAATTTTCATATTTTTAGATTTCGCTCCATAGCCTGGTGCTTTGAATTCTAATGCTTTTTTCTCGTATAAACACATATAAACCGGCTAAGAAGTCAAAATTTTCAAATTTTTAGATTCCGTTCATTGCCGGGTGGATTGAATTAACATGCAATATTACACGTATATATACACACAAACCAGCTAGGAAGTCCAAATTTTCAAATTTTTAAATTTCGTTCCGTTGCCGGGTGCATTGTGTTAACATGCAATATTACACGTATATACACGCATAAACCGGCCATGAAGTCCAAATTTTCAAATTTTTAGATTTCGTTCCGTTGCCGGGTGCATTGAGTTAACATGCAATATTACACGTATATACACGCATAAACCAGCTATGAAGTCGAAATTTTCTAATTTTTAGATTTCATTCCGTTGCTGGGTGCATTGAGTTAACATGCAATATTACACGTATATACACGCATAATCCGGCTACGAAGTCAGAATTTTCAAATTTTTAGATTTCGTTCCATCGCCGGGTGCATTGAGTTAACATGCAATATTACACGTATATACACGCATAAACCAGCTATGAAGTCGAAATTTCCTAATTTTTAGATTTCATTCCGTTGCCGGGTGCATTGAGTTAACATGCAATATTACACGTATATACACGCATAATCCGGCTACGAAGTCCGAATTTTCAAATTTTTAGATTTCGTTCCATCGCCGGGTGGATTGAATTAACATGCAATATTACATGTATATATACACATAAACCAGCTTGGAAGTCCAAATTTTCAAATTTTTAGATTTGGTTCCTTAGCCCGGTGCATTGAGTTAACATACATTTTTACACGTATATAAACACATAAACCAGCTAGGAAGGCCAAATTTTCCAATTTTTAGATTTCGTTCCGTTGCCGGGTGGATTGAGTTAACATGCAATATTACACGTATATACACGCATAAACCGGCTATGAAGTCGAAATTTTCAAATTTGTAGATTTCGTTCCATGCCGGGTGGATTGAATTAACATGCATTTTACACGTATATACACGCATAAACCAGCTATGAAGTCGAAATTTCCTAATTTTTAGATTTCATTCCGTGCCGGGTGCATTGAGTTAACATGCAATATTACGTAATACACGCATAATCCGGCTACGAAGTCCGAATTTTCAAATTTTAGATTTCGTTCCATCGCCGGGTGGATGAATTAACATGCAATATTACATGTATATACACATAAACCAGCTTGAAGTCCAATTTTCAAATTTTTAGATTGGTTCCTTAGCCCGGTGCATTGAGTAACATACATTTTTACACGTATATAAACACATAAACCAGCTAGGAAGGCCAAATTTTCCAATTTTTAGATTTCGTTCCGTTGCCGGGTGATTGAGTTAACATGCAATATTACACGTATATACACGCATAAACCGGCTATGAAGTCGAAATTTTCAAATTGTAGATTTCGTTCCACTGCCGGGTGGATTGAATTAACATGCATTTTTACACGTATAACCATAAACCGGCTATGAAGTCGAAATTTCCTAATTTTTAGATTTCATTCCGTGCCGGGTGCATTGAGTTAACATGCAATGACAATATATACATACGCATAATCCGGCTACGAAGTCCGAATTTTCAATTTTTAGATTTCGTTCCTCGCGGTGATTGGAATTAACATGCAAATTACATGTATATATCACATAAACCAGCTTGAAGTCCAATTTTCAATTTTTAGATTGGTTCCTTAGCCCGTGCATTGATTAACATACATTTTTACACGTATTATAACACATAACCAGCTAGGAAGTCCAAATTTTCCAATTTTTAGATTTGTTCCGTTGCCGGGTGCATTGAGTTAACATGCAATATTACACGTATATACACGCATAAACCGGCTAGAAGTCGAAATTTTCAATTTTTAGATTTCGTTCTAAACTGCCGGTGGAATGAATTAACATGCATTTTTACACGTTTATACACACATAAACCATCTTAGAAGTCCAAATTTTCAAATTTTAGATTTCGTTCCATAGCCGGGTGCTTTGAATTCAATTTTTTTTCACGTATACACATATAAACAGGCTAAGAAGTCAAACTTTTCAAATTTTTAAATTTCATTCCATTGCCGGGTGCTTTGAATTCGAATGCTTTTTTCTCGTATAAACACATATAAACAGGCTAAGAAGTCAAATTTTTCAAATTTTTAGATTTCGTTCCATTGCCGGGTGGATTGAAGTAACATGCAATATACACGTAAATATATGTAAACCAGCTAAGATGTCCAAATTTTCAAATTTTTAGTTCGTTCCGTTGCCGGGTGCATTGAGTTAACGTGCAATATTACACGTATATACACGCATAAACCGGCTATGAAGTCGAAATTTTCAAATTTTTAGATTCGTTCTACTGCCGGGTGGAATGAATTAACATGCAATATTACACGTATATACACGCATAAACCGGCTATGAAGTCGAAATTTTCAAATTTTTAGATTCGTTCCATACCCGGGTGCTTTGAATTATAATGCTTTTTTAATCGATAAACCCATAAACCGGCTAAGAAGTCAAAATTTTTCAAATTTTTATATTTCGTTCCATAGCCGGTGCTTTGAATTATAATGCTTTTTTAATCGTATAAACCCATAAACCGGCTAAGAAGTCAAAATTTTCAATTTTTAGATTTCGTTCCAATGCGGGTGGATTGAATTAACATGCAATATTACACGTAAATATACATGTAAACCAGCTAAGATGTCCAAATTTTCAAATTTTTAGTTTTCGTTCCGTTGCCGGGTGCATTGAGTTAACGTCAATATTACACGTATATACACGCATAATCCGGCTACGAAGTCAGAATTTACAAATTTTTAGATTTCGTTGCATCGCTGGGTGGATTGAAATAACATGCAAATTACATGTATATATACACATAAACCAGCTTGGAAGTCCAAATTTTGAAATTTTAGATTTCGTTCGGTTGCCGGGTGGATTGATTAACATGCATTTTTACACGTATAACACACAAAAACCGGCTAATAATCGAAAATTTCAAATTTTTAGATTTCGTTCCATAGCCGATTGCTTTGAATTCAAATGCTTTTTTCTCGTATAAACATATAAACCGGCTAAGAAGTCAAAATTTACAAATTTTTAGATTTCGTTCCATCGCCGGGTGGATTGAATTAACATGCAATATACAGTATATACACACATAAATCAGCTAGGAAGTCCAAATTTTATATTTTTAGATTTCGTTCCGTTGCCAGGTGCATTGAGTTAACATGCAATATTACACGTATATACACGCATAATCCGGCTATGAAGTCAGAATTTTCAAATTTTTAGATTTGGTTCCTCAGCCGGGTGCATGAGTTAACATACATTTTTACACGTATATAAACACATAAACCAGCTAGGAAGGCCAAATTTTCAAATTTTTAGATTTCGTTCGGTTGCCGGGTGGATTGAATTAACATGCATTTTTACACGTATATACACACAAAAACCGACTAAGAAATCGAAATTTTCAAATTTTTAGATTTCGTTCCATAGCCGGGTGCTTTGAATTCAAATGCTTTTTTTCTCGTATAAACACATATAATCCGGCCAAGAAGTCCAAATTTTCAAATTGTTAGATTTCGTTCCATATGCAGGTGAATTTAATACAAATGCATATTTTCACGTATAATCACGTATAAACCGGCTAAGAAGTCCAAATTTTCAAATTTTTAGATTTCGTTCCATTGCCGGGTGGATTGAAAATGCAATATTACACGTATATACATACATAAACCAGCAAGGAAGTCCAAATTTTCAAATTTTTAGATATCGTTACATAGCCCGGTACTTTGAATCAAATGCTTTTTTTCACGTATAAACACGTATAAACCGGCTAAGAAGTCCAAATTTTCAAATTTTTAGATTTCGTTCCATAGCCGGGTGCTTTGAATTAAAATGCTTTTTTACACGATATACACACATATACCGGCAAAGAAGTCGAAATTTTCCAATTTTAGATTTCGTTCCATTGCCGCGTGGATTGAATTAACATGCATTTTTACATGTTTAAACACATATAAACCGTATAAGAAGTCGAAATTTTCCAATATTTAGATTTCGTTCCATAGCCGGGTGCTTTGAAATCAAATGCTTTTTTTCACGTATTACACACATAACCGCAAAGAAGTCGAAATTTTCAAATTATTAGATTTCGTTCCATTGCCGGTGCTTTGAATTAACATGCATATTACACGTATACACGGACAAAACCGGCAATGAAGTCGAAAATTTCAAATTTTTAGTTTTCGTTCCACTGCCGGGTGGATGAATTAACATGCAATTTTTACACGTATAATCACACATAACCGGCAAAGAAGTCGAAATTTTCAAATTTTTAGATTTCGTTCCTAGCCGGTGTTTTGAATTCAAATGCATTTTTCCCGTAATAAACACATTTAAACCGTATAAGAAGTCGAAATTTTCAAATTTTTAGATTTCGTCCATAGCCGGGTGCTTTGAATTCAAATGCTTTTTTTCACGTATAAACACATAAAGCGGCTAAGAAGCCCAAATTTTGAAATTTTTAGATTCCGTTCCATAGCCGGTGCATCGAGTTTGAACATGCAATTTACACGTATAATCACGTATAAACCGGCTAATAAGTCGATTTCAAATTTTTAGATTTCGTTCCATTGCCGGTGGATTGAATTGACATGCAATATTACACTATATACACCATAAACCAGCAAGGAAGTCCAATTTTCAAATTTTAGATATCGTTAAATAGCCGGTACTTTGAATCAAATGCTTTTTTTCACGTATAAACGTATAAACCGCTAGAAGTCCAAATTTTCAAATTTTTAGATTTCGTTCCATAGCCGGGGTTTTGAATTAAAATGCTTTTTTACACGTATATACACACATACAAACCGGCAAAGAAGTCGAAATTTTCAAATTTTATGAATTCGTTCCTTAGCCGGGTGCATTGAATTAACATACATTTATACATGTATATACACACTAAACCGGCAAAGAAGGCCAAATTTTCAAATTTTTAGATTGCGTTCCATAGCCCGGTGCTTTGAATTCAAATGCTTTTTTTCTCGTATAAACACAATTAAACCGGCTGAGAAGTACAAATTTTGAAATATTAGATTTCGTTCCATAGCCGGGTGAATTTAATTAACATGCATTTTTACCGTATATCACACAAAAACCGTCAAAGAAGTCGAAATTTTCAAATTTTTAGTTTTGTTCCTACCCGGGTGATTCGAATTCAAGTGCTTTTTCACGTATAAAACATATAAAGCGGCTAAGAAGCCCAAATTTTGAAATTTTTAGATTCCGTTCCATAGCCGGGTGGATTGAATTAACATGCAATATTACACGTATATACACACATAAACCACTAGGAAGTCCAAATTATCAAATTTTTAGATTTCGTTCCATACCCGGGTGCTTGAATTATAATGCTTTTTTAATCGTATAAACCATAAACCGGCTAAGAAGTCAAAATTTTCAAATTTTTAGATTTCGTTCCATTGCCGGTGGATTGAATTAACATGCAATATTACACGAATATACACCGTAAACCAGCTAGGAAGTCCGAATTTCAAATTTTTAGATTTCGTTCCGTTGCCGGTGCATCGAGTTAACATGCAATATTACACGTATATACACGCATAAACCGGCTATGAAGTCGAAATTTTCAAATTTTTAGATTTCGTTCCATAGCCGGGTGGATTGAATAAAATGCAATATACACGTATACACACAGAAACCAGCTAGGAATTCCAGATTTTCAAAACGTTTAGATTTCGTTTCATTGCAGGCGGATTGAATTAACATGCATTTTTACACGTATACACACATAACCGCAAAGAATTCGAAATTTTCAAATTTTTAGATTTCGTTCCATTGCCGGTGGATTGAATTAACATGCAATATTACACGTATACACACGGACAAACCGGCTATGTAGTGGAAAATTTCAAATTTTTAGATTTCGTTCCACTGCCGGCTGGATTGAATTAACATGCATTTTTACACGTATACACACATAACCGGCAAAGAAGTCGAAAATTTTCAAATTTTTAGATTTCGTTCCATAGACGGGTTGTTTGAATTCAAATGCATTTTTCCCGTATAACACATTTAAACCGTATAAGAAGTCGAAATTTTCAAATTTTTAGATTTCGTTCCATAGCCGGGTGCTTCGAATTCAAATGCCTTATTCTCGTATAACACATACAAACCGGCAAAGAAGTCGATATTTTCAATTTTTATATTTCGTTCGATTACCGCGTGGATTGAATTGACATGCATTTTTACGTGTATATACACACATAAACCGGCAAAAGAAGGCAATTTTCAATTTTTAGATTGCGTTCCATAGCCGGTGCTGAATTCAAATGCTTTTTTTCTCGTATAAACACAATTAAACCGGCTGAGAAGTACAAATTTTGAATTATTAGATTTCGTTCCATAGCCGGGTGAATTTAATTACCATGCATTTTTACACGATATCACCACTTAAACCGTCAAAGAAGTCGAATTTTCAAATTTTTAGTTTTGTTCCATACCGGGTGATTCGAATTCAAGTGCTTTTTTCACGTATAAAACATATAAAGCGGCTAAGAAGCCCAAATTTGGAAATTTTTAGATTCCGTTCCATAGCCGGGTGGATTGTAACATGCAATATTACACGATATACACACATAACCAGCTAGGAAGTCCAAATTTTCAAATTTTAATTTCGTTCCGGTGGCCGGGTGCATTGTGTTAACATGCAATATTACACGTATATACACGCATAAACCGGCCATGAAGTCCAAATTTTCAAATTTTAGATTTCGTTCCGTGCCGGGTGCATTGAGTTAACAGCAATATTACACGTAGATACACGCATAAACCAGCTATGAAGTCGAATTTTCAAATTTTTAGATTTCGTTCCATAGCCGGGTTGGATTGAATAAAATGCAATATTACACGTATATACACACAGAAACCAGCTAGGAATTCCAGATTTTCAAACGTTTAGATTTCGTTTCATTGCAGGCTGGATTGAATTAACATGCATTTTTACACGTATATACACACATAAACCGGCAAAGAATTCGAAATTTTCAAATTTTTAGATTTCGTTCCATTGCCGGGTGGATTGAATTAACATGCATATTACACGTACACACGGACAAACCGGCTATGTAGTGGAAAATTTCAAATTTTTAGATTTCGTTCCACTGCCGGCTGGATTGAATTAACATGCATTTTACAGTATATACACACATAACCCGGCAAAGAAGTCGAATTTTCAAATTTTAGATTTCGTTCCATAGACGGGTGTTTTGAATTCAAATGCATTTTCCCGTATAAACACATTTAAACCGTATAAGAAGTCGAAATTTTCAAATTTTTAGATTTCGTTCCATAGCCGGGTGCTTCGAATTCAAATGCTTTTTTCACGTATAAACACATATAAAGCGGCTAAGAAGCCCAAATTTTGAAATTTTTAGATTCCGTTCCATAGCCGGTGCATCGAGTTAACATGCATATTACACGTATAATCACGTATAAACCGGCCTAATAAGTCCAGATTTTCAAATTTTTAGATTTCGTTCCATTGCCGGGTGGATTGAATTGACATGCAATATTACACGTATATACACACATAAACCAGCAAGGAAGTCCAAATTTTCAAATTTTTAGATATCGTTAAATAGCCCGGTACTTTGAATCAAATGCTTTTTTTCACGTATAAACACGTATAAACCGGCTAAGAAGTCCAAATTTTCAAATTTTTAGATTTCGTTCCATAGCCGGGTGCTTTGAATTCAAATGCTTTTTTTATCTCGTATAAACACTATTAACCGGCTAAGAAGTCCAAATTTTCAATTTTTAGATTTCGTTCAATTGCCGGGTGGATTGAATTAACATACTTTTTACACGTTTATACACCATAAACCGGCAAAGAAGTCGAAATTTTCAAATTTTTAGATTTCGTTCCATAGCCGGGTGTTTTGAATTCAAATGTTTTTTTCACGTATAAACACATATAAACCGGCTAAGAAGTCCAAATTTTCACATTTTTAGATTTCGTTCCATAGCCGGGTGCTTTGAATTAACAGCAATATTACAGTATACCACGCATAACCAGCTATGAAGTCGAAATTTCCTAATTTTTAGATTTCATTCCGTTGCCGGGTGCATTGAGTTAACATGCAATATTCACTAGATACACGCATAATCCGGCTACGAAGTCAGAATTTTCAAATTTTTAGATTTCGTTCCATCGCCGGGTGGAATGAATTAACATGCATATTACACGTATATACACACATAACCAGCTAGGAAGTCCAATTTCATATTTTTAGATTTCGCTCCATAGCCGGTGCGTGAATTCTAATGCTTTTTTCACGTAATCGTATAAACCGGCTAAGAATCCACATTTTCAAATTTTAGATTTCGTTCCATAGCCGGGTGCTTTGAATTAAAATGCTTTTTTACACGTATATACACCATAATCGCTATGAAGTCGAAAATTTTCAAATTTTTAGATTTCGTTCCATAGCCGGGTGCTTTGAATTCAAATGCTTTTTTCTCGAATAACACATATAAACCGGCTAGAAATCAAATTTACAATTTTTAGATTTCGTTCCATAGCGGGTGGATTGAATTAACATGCAATATTACACGTATACACACGGAACAAACCGGCTATGTAGTGGTAAATTCAAATTTTTAGATTTCGTTCCACTGCCGGGGGATTGATTTAACATGCATTTTACATGTTTAAACACATAAACCGTAGAAGTCGAAATTTTCCACTATTTAGATTTCGTTCCATAGCCGGGTGCTTTGAAATCAAATGCTTTTTTTCACGTATATACACACATAACCAGCTAGGAAGACCAAATTTTAATTTTTAGATTTCGTTCCAAGCCGCGTGGATTGAGGTAAAAGCATTTTTACATGTTAATCCACACATAAGCCGGCAAAGAAGGCCAAATTTCAAATTTTTAGATTCGTTCCATTGCCGGGTGGATTGAATTAACATGCAATATTACACTATATAGACGCATAACCGGCAAAGAAGTCGAAATTTTCATATTTTTAGAGTTCGTCCATAGCCGGGTGCTTTGAATTCAATGTTTTTATCGTATAAACCCAAACCGGCTAAGAAGTCAAATTTTCAAATTTTTAGATTTCGTTCCATTGCCGGGTGGATGAATTAACATCAATTGCCCGAATATACACAGGTAAACCAGCTAGGAAGTCCAATTTTCAAATTTTTTAGATCGTTCCGTTGCCGGGTGCATCGGTTAACAAGCAATATTACACGTATATACACGCATAAACCGGCTATGAAGTCCAAATTTTCAAATTTTTAGATTTCGTTCCATTGCCGGGTGGATTGAATTAACATGCAATATTACACGTATATAGACGCATAATCCGCAAGAATCGAAATTTTCATATTTTTAGGTTCGTCATAGCCGGGTGCTTTGAATTCAATTGTTTTTAATCGTATAAACCCATAAACCGGCTAGAAGTCAAATTTCAAATTTTAGATTTCGTTCCATTGCCGGGTGGATTGAATTAACTGCAATATTGCACGATATACACAGGTAAACCAGCTAGGAAGTCCAAATTTTCAAATTTTTAGATTTCGTTCCGTTGCCGGGTGCATCGAGTTAACAAGCAATATTACACTATATACACGCATAAACGGCTATGAAGTCCAAATTTTCAAATTTTTAGATTCGTTCCATTGCAGGGTGATTTAATGAACTACATTTTTACACGTATATACACACATAAACCGTCAAAGAAGTCGAAATTTTCAAATTTTTAGTTTTGTTCCATAGCTGGTGCTTGAATTCAAATGCTTTTTTTCTCGTATAAACACGTATAAACCGGCTAAGAAGTCCAAATTTTCAAATTTTTAGATTTCGTTTCCATAGCCGGGTTCTTGAATTCAAATGTTTTTTCACGTATATACACACTAAACCCAGCTAGGAAGACCAAATCTTCAAATTTTTAGATTTCGTTCCGTTGCCGGGTGGATTGAGTTAACATGCAATATTACACGTATAACATACCTAACCGCAAAGAAGTCGAAATTTTCAAATTTTAAGATTTCGTTCAATAGCCCGGCGCTTTGAATTCAAATGCTTTTTTTCTCGTATAAACACATATAACCGGCTAAGAAGTCCAAATTTTCACATTCTTAGATTTCATTCCATAGCCGGGTGTTTTGAATTCAAATGCTTTTTTTCTCGTATAAACACATTTAAACCGGCTAAGAAGTCCAAATTTTGAAATTTTTAGATTTGGTTCCATAGCCGGGTGCTTTGATTCAAATGCTTTTTTTTCTTGTATAAACACATATTAACCGGCTACGAAGTAACAAATTTTCAATTTTTAGATTTCGTTCCATAGCCGGGTGCTTGAATTCAAATGCTTTTTTTCACGTATAAACACGTACTAACCGACTAGAAGTCCAATTTTCAAATTTTTAGATTTCGTTCCATAGCCGGGTGCTTTGAATCAAATGCTTTTTTCTTGTATAAACATATATTAACCGGTAAGAAGTACAAATTTTCAAATTTTTAGATTTCGTTTCAAGCCGGGTGCTTTGAATTCAAATGCTTTTTTTCTCGTAAAAAACATATAAAGCGGCTAAGAAGTCCAAATTTTGAAATTTTTAGATTTCGTTATATAGCCGGGTGTTTTGAATTCAAATGCATTTTTTCACGTATAAACACATATAAACCGCTAAGAAGTCCAAATTTTGAAATTTTTAGATTTCGTTCCATAGCCGCGTGGGATTCTAATATTCGGTAATGAAAGTCCTTCCGACCCTGCCAGATCGCGCGCTTGTCAGAACAAGGCGCGAGAGAAGCAAAACGAATCTTTCCTTCCTCCACCGGTACATTTATCCTTTCACTTCTTTCATTGCATTCGAAGTTTTATATTTCGGCGTATCTTCGTAAAACTTCACGCGAAGTTGTTATTATAATGAAACACAAACCATTAGGTTCATCACATTCATATTCTAATTGTAAACTTCTTTTCTAAATTACTTTCAAAATCTACAAGAGAAATATAAAGTACTACTTCTTTATTTAATATAATTATAATTATCTTTTACCTTTCTCATTGTGTAGATTTGTAAGTTTGCTTCTTGATTGAATTCATCCATACAATCACAAAATCAATTGGACGAATACCATCCGGAATATACTCGAAGCAGCCATCGTAATATGAAACTAATTTTTAGATTTATACATACATTGATTATATTAAATTGGCACATTTTTATCAGTGACACTGAAATTACCATACTCCATGTCTGTTAATTGATTTTCCAACTGATCGCATGATCCATCTAACATTGTTTCTTCAGTATCATCTCTTTCTATCACAGGATTACCATTTGCACAAACATAATTAAAGTAATACCTTCATCATTTTCATGATAGATTCATTTATGGAATCTTGACAAAAACTAGTCCTGATGAATAGTAAGCACTGGGTATTTGAATTTGAACTGTTACTCTCAGACTCCAAATTACTACCTATGTGTGGGTGAAACATTCCAGTTTTTCCCATCCCGGTCCCCACCGTCTCGCATTCGCCCAGGGTTATGCCGTGAGGAAGGGAAAACCGTAGGAAAA